>CM077083.1:212804016-213067135 GCA_039513925.1 Platanthera zijinensis
TTCAGTGGAACTACAGATGGTAGATGCCATGTAAACTTGATATTTTTGTGCTAGAGAAAAGAAGAAGAAGAGAGATTTTCATCATGAGTCAAAATGAGATTTACATAGCAAAAACTACGTGCTCCAAAGATCCATTTCTTCTATCACGCACCCAATCATCATCTTCATCCTGAGAATTAACAATTAGAAAGTAAAGCAGATGGAAGTACACTGTATTTTTCCAAGCCATCCAGCTTGTTTAGCATAATAAAAATACAAGTCAAACCAAGTTAAAGAAACCTATTTCAATGTTTCATATAAACAACCATACCATAAAGGCCTCATTTTGCTGATGCAATACTCCAGTGCGCTAGCAAATTTAACAACCACAGAACCACATAGACACAGATAAAGCGCAGCGCGTATTATGTTTTGGTTAAAGAAGAAATGAGGACGGGCTACTAAATTCGAGCAACCCACTTTAGGAGCAAACACATGAGCTAACAATGTGGACTGCATGCACATCATGGCCCATGTGTCAGTTTTGCAAAGAAGGGAGATCCAAGCACATCATGGCCCAGCCCGCCGGGGGCCGGCGGAGCCCGCCACGGGCCGGGTACTATCGCGCGGGGCACGGGAGGCCCCCTGTGCGCTGTCACTCGTATATATATAGGGTTATTTACCGGTACCTCTCCTTTAAGTTTGAGTGATTACAGCTTGCACCCCTTTAACTTTTGAAATTACAAAAACCTCCCATCACTGTTTACATTTCATAATATTCATGCAAAAATGTACCCCTTTGGAGTAAATCTTCAAGGGGATCTTTTTGTGACTGGATGCTATGAAATATAAACATTGATGTGAGGTAAATATAATTTTGAAAGTTAGAGTGGTGCAAGCAATAATTATACAAACTTCGAGGGGAGGTCCCGGTAAATAACCCTATATATATATATATATATATATATATATATATTTGTGATAAATTGACAACTTCCAAGTCTATTAATACGGATATATAGCTCATTTTGAAAGAATCAACAGCGGTAAAGAAGATAAATAGTCTTTGGTCATCCACTGCTGATGCGGAATTCTAGGTGCGAAGCCTAGAAGCCTCTCCTCATATTTCCCTTGGCCAACAACTCTAATTTTCCCTCCAAATCTCATAAACGGCTACCCCTGCTTTAACGCAGGACGAATCTACAGATGAAGGTCATGGAGCCCTAACCCATGATGAATGCAAACAATCATGAGACCAAAAACAATCAGACTACAGGTTGATTAAGTGAATATGTGAATGTAGACACAATTTAATGAAGATGATGCTCACTCCACAAATCCTAATGCAATGCAAATGATTGAATCATGCAAGATAAATATTACAAGGTGTTCACATTGTTGGACACAAGTGGCTTCAAATGGGATTGCGCACAAAATATAGTCAAAGTTGATAGTGAAGAAGTATGAGCTAATTATGTCAAGATGCTTTTATTTATCGCTCTACCAGAGTGCATGAGGGTGACATAGCTTCACTTGCAATTTTATGCCTTACGATCATTTGCATTATGGTGTTGTATTTTTACCTTTTTATTTATTGGGCTGATTCATATTATGTAGGATTGGATTTCTGTTTTACATTTCATGCAAATGAGGACAATACTTTTATCTTTAAATTCCTGTTTTAAATTTCTGTTTCTTGCAAATGATTGCTATTATGGCTTATGTTACTATTATATGGTTGCTCCGAGCTTGTATTATAGGTGTTTGCATAGTTGACATTTTTGTAGCTTTTAAATTATTCATCCAATGTTCACTGATATTATATTTATTTGCAATTCTTGTTGATAAATTCCTCCCTGCAACATAACAATAAAATTGCTCAATTTCAATTCATGTTCTCCAATTTTATCCTACAATCGAACAACATAATTGAAATTCAGCAAAAACACCATTCTTGCGGGTTTAGGAATTGATGAATTCCAATTCCCCAATTCCAACTTCGGCGAACCGAACGGACCAAAAGGGACTTTCAAGAGATTACAGTAGGGCAAAAACAAAGACGCACAATCAACCTAATATTTTCACTATAGATGCGTTGAAACTGTCTCTAATAAACAACATTTACTTTTTGGGTTTGCTTATTTGAGCAACGAGAATGAGAGTAGTGGAAATAGGAGCAGTGCGACTGAGAGCTACAGGAGACGGATGGAGGGGATTGAGGTATCAAATAAGGCCAAAAATAGTGTTTTTGAGCATCGTTGGGGAGAAGTGAGATTTATCTAACGGTTTATTTGAGCGGTGATATTTTTCTCCCATCGGAAATAAAGCAAAACCGCCCAAACAAATAAAGCCAATGCCCCAACCGAGCAACTCTGCGCAATCAGTGAAAGACGAAGAAGGTGCGCCACTCGAGACCCATCCCCTGCATGACATTCACAAATGCATCACTCAGCAACTACTGTGCCCTTGCATGCCACCCATGTCCGTGTTCTTAAACGCCACTTCTGACCGCACCTTACAACACATACCTCACCCTATAACCAGGTCTGAGGTCTGGTCGTCCCCCTTTGCATGCGCGCGAGCGCGCACACACACACACACATATATATATATCTCTGCCGCTGAGCATGCACACCAAGACTTGTTATTGAAAAGAACTGAAAGGCTATAGGATCCGCCATAAGTAAACAAAGCAACTTCAAAAATTTTATCCCGACGGGAGCATTTGCACTATGAAACTCATCAACATCCCTCAGAATTATTATCTGCTGCACAGATTGAGATCATTGAAGTCAGGCACGGGTGGCATGAAAGATAACAAAGGCGCCTTTGGCGATCAAATGAAGAGCTGTGTATTTAACGGAAAATACATTTCTTAAATGAAAAGATATGATTATATATAGAGATTGCCTTGACGAGCGAGAAACACCTGAGACTCTCTCTCTCTACATAAAAAAGGCTTACATAAGAGTGGACGGAGGTACATTGTTAAAGAAAGAAGGTGCATAAACTATTCTATCTTCCAAATCAATTTATTGTACACTTTTTGCACCGTGCATTGTTCACATTTCATCTCTGGAGAGGTCAATTGTTGCCGGGGATGTATTACGAGGATCGATCAGTTGCAAGCCAAGAAATCCTCTAATACCGAGTTCTTCTCCTGGTTGTCTCTGAACTGAATGTGTCGTCCATGACCTGGAGAACGAGAAGAGTTTGCATTCTCATCTTCACCACGAAAAACGATATCCGAATTAGCTATTATGAGGAAGAAAACACCCTACCAGGTAGGATCCATTTCAAGTCCAAGTCCAAAAGCTTTCTCACACTATCAAGTTGCATCTCAACTGAAAATTCACAAGCATTTCACAGTTTCAGAGCGACAAAATATCATCAAACACATATAAAATATTGCTAGCATTACATGTAAATAAAATACCTGAGACCTGGTTATATTGCGCAAATATAGTAAACTCCGAATCTCCAGATTTTGCAAAATGATCTCCTGTGAAGATAACCTTCTGTGGCTTGTAGTATAAACATATCGAGCCCTATTTGTAAATGCATAGAATGATTGCAAATTAATAGCAAGTCTTCCCTTTATGATCACAACTTATTTATTTGGTGATCAAAATAATCAATTTTTAAATGGATTAAAAACCTAGGTCCATGATTCAAATCCATATTATTTTCTACCCACAAATTATAACTTCGAATATGTACCTCATGATTACAACAAGTATGGCGCCTCTTAAGATTTAAAAATCACCCGAGTTACTCTCGTCTGCTTAGAAACTAGATTCTTTCAATTTAAGTCAACTATACATAATAATACCTTTAAATTAATTTTGACCTTTCCAAACAAAGTAATTAGTGTCTTAATAGTTTTAAATAGTTTGTTGAAGGATCTCTTGCTCCAGTTTGTGGGACAAGAGATGGTTAACTTATTAAATTATTCCATCTTCCTCTAGATCTGCTGTTAAAGTTTTCCTCCTTCAATGACATCAGTGTCTTGAACATCCACTTGTTATCCTTCATCAATTACCGTCTTCTTCACTTGAGTATGTATTAGAACCATACAATATTTTCAATCAAGACGACTAAAAGAGTTATCACTCATTTCATGCAGTACATTTTGATATATAAGGTCCTAGACATAGTACATCCATAAGTATGGGTAATTTGTATTGTGTTACATCCAATAAAGATTTGTTTAGATATACTTGGGTCTATCTCTTAAAAAGATCTGAACTGTTAAAATTTTTTAAGCTTTTTTATAATAATATAAAAAACCAGGTTTGACATATCTTTACTGATTCTTTGCAAGAATGCAAATGAAAATATACGAGTAACCACTTATTCTCTTTATTTTGCCCCTAATAATTGATGCCTCGACCTTCTGGATCCCCTCCGTTGTTGCAGGAAAGTTCATATTTTCCTCTTAATTTTTGTGTGACCCCTTTAACTTCCACGTAGAGGACTAGATGTTCCATATTAGGAAACCAGATGTATGAATTTTTGTGATATTTCTGATTTCTAAAATTTGCCTCCATTTTATTCTGAGTCTAGCTAATTCTGTAATTTCACCTCCAATTGATTCTCATTCCTCTATTATAGCCAGTGGTATATGCTTTCTATTTTATGGAACTAGAGCTAGTGCGAGAGGGGCGAAACATTGTTCTTCTTTATCACTATCACATTAGTGAGATTTTTATGATGTTTGTGATCTTAAATTTTGTGGATCCTAGAAATATAAATTGCTGTCAAATTTAATATTAATAATCAAGGGGTTTTTTGGTTGAGATTGCTTCATTTTTCAATGTTATTATACTTCTATGTATCAGATATAAAGCTCCCTTAAGTTGATAGTTCTATGTTTTGTGTTGTAATTCTATATATTCATATAGTTCATGCTTTTGTTTATAAATGTCATATCAAATGAGGCTTATGCTTATATTTCAAGGTACGGTTCTCATAGTTGTCAAGTTTAATGATAAACCACATCTTATAATTGTATACATTGAGTTATAAATACTATCACTGATCTTTAATATTTTTAATTTTCAAGCAAGTATTTGTGATGATTTTGAGGAGCATGGAACATGTACTTTAAAAGGTTTGACAAGAGTGAAAGATTATTATGTTTTCGAATATTTATATTATTTATGTTCTTTGGCATTATCCAAAACGGTGTAATTGAAAACATCGTTAAATTGTGTAGTGCACTTGTGCTTGATTAAACTGTTCGTGCTATCCTTGAAGAACTACGCATAAGAGTGTAGTTCGGACATTTAAAACTAAACAACCATTAGACAGTTGTTCTCTCAAATACTAAACCCGTAACTTCATTCTGAACAATACTGAAAACGGAGTTCCTCGAAACAGTCTGCAACTTTTAGGACCAAAGTTTTCCCTAACTATTGCTTTCTCCACCACCACACCAGTCTCAAACAGAGCCTAGGTCACCAAAAGAAGAAACACAACTCCACCAATAAAAGAACAAAGATGACTGATAGAAAGACAGAAATAAACAAAAACCACTACAATCATATTACTAGCTCATCCTCCAAACCATTCCCCTTCATAGTAAACATTCTGCATTTTTAACGATTGCAAATGTTTACTTTCCTCTCCTCTTCCGAGAATGCTCTCACTCCCTAGCTCCAAGATAGAAAATTGAGAATGCTATCAAATATTCCAGACTTGGATCTTATGTGGATTATGATGATCATATCATGTCTAATTTAGGTACTATGAAAATGTATATTCCTGAACTTACTTCAGTATGACCCGGAGTATGAATTAGCTCAAAGTCTGTGCCAATGCTCCATGGACCATCACCACATAGTTTCGTCTCAACATCAACAGTGGATTCTTCTACCTGAACATATTGAAGTGAAAAAATAAGAATGTATATTACCCAAGGAGACAAAAATGGCATCATCATAGAATATATGTTGGGCATGACATCGGTTATCACCGCTACAAAGAAAAGAAAACTTGTTTTGAACATAAAACTTTAGACCATGCAGCAATTACTTATTATCAGCTAACACCAATTCCTCTATTTTAACTGACGTAAACTTACATCTCCCATTCTGCAAATTGCAGCCAAGAAAGCAAAACTGATGAACACAAGTTGAAATGATAGACCAAAAATATACCTATAACAATAACATGCTATACATTATGTTTAATTATCCAAGCAACTTAAAGAGCTTTCTCCAAGCTCATACATCGGTGCTCATTACCTATTAACTTTCTTACAACAGCCTAGCTTACAAGGATGAATTCACATACTTCTGATACTATGTTACTTTAAACAAATGATATGAAAATAAATAAAATACATAAATACTTACATCTCCTGAGTGGAGAATCCTTTCACAACCAAAATGTTTGGAATACTTATCATGATCTGCTACATCATCCCTGCATAGTTCATGATAAAGATTTGACGCTCTATAAATTGAACTATATACACTAGAAAGCATTCCCGAGTTTGCTACAGTCATCTTACTTGTGAGTCAAGAACATATACTTTGCACCTCCAAGATTCTCAATATTCCGCACTAATACCTCTGTATAACGAGGACTGCAAAAGTAATAAAATAGAATATGTAAGTCACTCCGAAGCAGCTGTGATAATATTCTAAGAGAAAATTCTAACATGTTGTAAATCAAACAAGACATTAGTTGAAGGCCTTTAGTATGCTGAAATTTATTTGAACATAACACCATTGTGAAAAAAAAGAACTTCAATGACATATCAAGTCTATGAATATACTAATAACATGGAACAATGATGAAGACGCTGCAACAAGCACGGATGAAACATCCATGCCCAGCCCGCCAACTACTGTGGATGCCACTCACTCTCTGCTAACAGTCGTGCATTACATTAGAGTAACAATTCATCACTACCATCAAATAAATAATGAGGCATTTACTCTTACATTGTTCACCAAATAGAGAGAGCATACCTATCCACAAGAACATTTCCTTCGGGGTGAACAATTAGGTATGCAGTTGCTCCATAAGATTTTTCTGACTGGTAGCCACAGTAGTAAATGCCCTTGTATCATCACAAAATTATTAGAGAAGTCAAGTTTTTAATTATTACTACAAGAAACCATGAGACATTGCATTTTACAGCACTTGCTACATGCAGGAGACATGATTAAAATAATGCTGATTTTTCTTTTGTTTCTTAATGTTGGAGTTATTGCATTGAGTGGATATTGTATCTCAGTCTATGTATTAGAGTCCTTAGGTATGTGTGGATGAGTTTAATTCCACATGAGCTATTTATGTTTTGTAAGTTTTGTAGTTCTTTAAATACCACTTTAGGGGAAGAATAAAAAGCACTTTTGTATTCCTTTTGATATTTCAACATGGTATCAGGAATATTTTCTCCACAAGTATTTTCTCTCGGTCCCATGAGCCTGCTTCAGGTTCTGCGAGTGTCGTGGGAGGAGGCTTTGCTTCTGGTTTAAGATTCCGCTTCCATTGCATCGATCGAAGCTTGCCGGGCTTCTTCCTGCTTTTGTGAACAATAATAAGCCCCTGTGCCCGCTTCCACTATAATTCGATTGAAGACATAGTTTCTTCGTCAAAGCTGACCCAATCGACGGTTTTTGTATCATCTTATGGCCTCGACAATCTCCTTCAGTCCCCTCCGCTGCTCCCTAACCACGTCCAGTCGACATCAACAACAACCAAGATGCAGCTCCAGATTCCATCGCCTTCACGTTCTTGCTCCAGATCTCATCAACACACGTCGACTTCATGTCTTGGATGCTCTTAGATCCACGACATCGACGCAGATCCCGTGGCCTTACACGATAGACGTCGAGCTATCATAGATCTCATCGAACAAAAGAAACAACTTCTGGCCATGATGATCTCACTGCTCCAGTTCAGGTAATTCTCATCGATCTCATGGTGTTGTATTTCCTCGATCCCATTTACCTGCTCCAAACCGACAATGAAGAAGGGATCCATATCGAGATCTCTCGATCTTGTTCCTTGCTAGTTTGACGTAGATCCATGTCTCTTGCGACATCGACGACGACAGTCTCCCTTCCAGATTGATTCTCTCAACACAGAGTCGTCGCTTGCTAATCCAGATCCAGTCGATTACTTGTCAATCCCATTGATCCCGTCCCGACAAATCAATTTTGTCCCGCAGATCAGATCTTGTCAAGTCATTTGGATGAACTGCTTCGATGTTCTTGCCAAGTGATTTGGAAGCACATGCTTCGATGCTCTTGTCAAGTCAGTTGACTCTCAACAGGTGAAGGAGGAACTGCGGAAGAGGGGCTACCTCCTTGTTTTTGTCGACTCTAGCCGCTACCTCTCTTTGATATTGACTTCAAGCTGCAACCTTCTTTCCAGCTTGACGACCATTGAGTTCCAGCCATGGTTTCGCCTTCCAGGGTATTATCCTCTCGCAGATGACAGAGCTTCTTGATGGATTATTCATGTTTATGCGTCTTTCACAGTCTGTTATATTGTTCTCGTCAGTGTCATCCAGATATTAGTTTTTTTAGAGTATTTCCTTATGCCTAGATGCACGTGTCTCAGGCGAGGAGTGTTGAAGATAAATGAGACTCGGACCCCGACTACGATTGACCCCAAAAAGTGGAATTCGTCTGAGTGGACCCCTGCATGTTGGATATTCATCATGATATAGTATTTCTCGATTCTAGCCATAGTCCCACACATCCCACCACGCTTCTGTATGTGTTTTTAGATGTAGCTCGTTGCATTTTCTCTTTTCTTCATTTTGATATGTATATGTGCTTCGGTACAAACTTTGTAAGTAAACATCTTTCGCTAACATGTTTCTTACATATTTTTCAGTGTAGATGATGTTGTGTTCATACCACCATGTGTTTGTGGTATTGACTGAAGAAACCGTATGCGTATTGCTCGTGTAATTTGTGCACTCAGGTCGCCGCATCCCGAGCCACCACTGATGCCCATCCTTTCTCATCTCTATCTCCATTAGCTTTATCAACATATGACATTTCAAGCAGTGGGTTACACCCTTTAATTAGAGGGGGGAGTGTTGAAGATATTGAATTGAGTTACTATTGTATTTCTATTGATGTATTAGAGTCTTTAGGTATGTGAGTTTCACATGGGATATTCATGTTTTATGAGTCTTTGTAGTCCTTTAAATACCTCTTTAAGGAAATAATAATGAGCACTCTGTACTCCTCTCAATATTTCAACACTTAACAAAGAAAACAAAGAGCAACAATGACATGATAAACAACGGAACAAACTTCCGAAAGAGAGAACAAAAATACCGGTAATTTGCTCTCATCTACAGCAAGAGGAAACGTTTTTTGAACATAAATAATCTCCTTTGTAGGCTTTTCAGTATGTATTGAGCTAGTGGGGCACGAGAGAAGTGCCTGTAGAGGAACAAACACGCATGAATTATGATACATAATATCAACTTTAGGACTATAAAATAGTTGCAAAAAAAAAATCAAGCAATTAACTACCAAATGATGTGAATAGCACTGTTAATAATTGAGTACTGAGTGATTTTAAGTGTGAATTTAGCTGTCAAGTAATCTCGAATAATATTATTAACTAAAATAAACTCTTATTAGTTAATGAAGTGGATTGAATATGATGACCTGGAGCGCCCTGAGCCTCTCCTCGTCGGAGGTAGGCTGCTTGATCACGGCGGACATCTCATCAATCCTCGTGAAAGTTTTCTGTGAAGAGAGTAGACAAAGTAGTAGTAAATAAACTCGGAACTCCAATGTATTTAATTAAACGCTTATTACCGGAGCCAATGTATCCCTTAATTTATTACCGGAGCCAGCCACCGACATGTATCGCAGTCGATGCACCGGTGATCTGCAAGACAATCATCCATGGAGATAGAGATGAGAAGCGATACAATAATCTATACATATTGGGCAGCAGCAGTAGCTAGCTAGGTTTAGGGTTTAGGGTTTAGGGTTTAGCTCACCTACGAAGAATTCTCCCTCTACATTCTGAGGCCGTCTTTGGCGGTAACCAAAACTGACGCTGGCGTTCACGGCGAGACCTCCGGCCGACCTCCTCCTCGAGCGAGATGGATGTGGAATTGAGCCACCAAATCTGGGGAACAGGGAAGAGTGTCTCAAGGCCATGGAGTAGTTCATTGAATCTAATAAGTTCTTCTCTCTCTCTCTCTCTCTCTCTCTCTCTCTCAATATTCTTGATTCTCAGAGCATAGATCGAGTTATATATAGAGGAGGCTGCTGTACTGGGAGGGAGACGCGGTGGGGAGCCGGTGGTGGAGGTGGATATGGATTATTAGACCGACGGTGATAGCGAATGTTGAAAACTGCTGCCGCTTTCAGACTGTGGATTGAGACTGACTGATCAAGGGGCCAAACTTATCGCGCACTCCAGCAGCTTGCTTTCCCAGCTTCTTCCCAAACTTCCACGTGCGGAAATTGGTTCATTCCCTTGGTTCTCTGTACTTGTATCTGCCGCCTGGCGGCCGGGACTTCCGTGGATGCACAAAAAACCTTCTTTCACTTTGGAATCAAATGGATATGCTTCAGCTTATTTTTTATTTATCCAAAAAATTTTAATATTTTCTCTTTTATCAGTATTCAAAATAATAATAAAAATATCTATTTACCTCCTAAATGAAAATACAAGATTCCTAATTTCACAATGTTCAAAGACTAGATAGAGCTCTGAGATTTCCCGGCGAGAGCGTGAGACTTAGAGATCGATCATTTGCCCGGGATTCGCTCCGCTCCCTCTATAGTCCATTCAACGCTCGCGCGGACGCTTAAGTGAGCTCCAAAGAAGACACAAGAGAACGCTCTCAAGGACGCATCATTGAAGTTCCGTGAACTTAGCCTATTTCTCTTCTCTTTGCACTCAAAACTTGTAACAGAGAAATTACCTGTCATCCTTCGATCAACTCCAAACACTTGGAAACAAAATTAAATAGTGAATTTTAGCCCGGCTCAAATATCCAGCCACGCAGGTTTTTTCCGGATTTTCCACGGTAAAAAAAACCCCTCATGTCATTGCTGTTTGGTTTTCACTTGACTGTTTGCATGTCAAGTCCGACTCAGATCTAAAGACAATTCGATTCTCCAGGCAAGAGGAAAACTGGGCGACCAAGAACAATGATAATAATAGTATGATGCTGTTTTAGCTCAAACGCAAATTTAGGAATCTAGGATTATCCAACACAACACAACACTGCCTGTTCAGGTTCTATCTCATAATTTGGGAAACTGTTTGCATGCATAGTCCAAAAACGCATTCATGGATTCAATCTTACTATCAACATGTTTCAAATGCAAAACACAGAGAGGTCGCTTTCTTCTAAGGCTCTGTTTGGGGGACTTATTTTCACTAGTCAAGCGGTTACGACCGCATGAACCGGAACTTAATTCGTAACCGCTTGACCGATGAAAATAAGTCCCTCCAAACGGAGCCTAAGTTATAATAAACACAATTTTAGACACTACTACTCTGAAGCTTGCGATATTTCTCTAACTCAATTAAATGGAATTCAGGATGCATTCTCTGTGAATCCAATATAAAATAGAATTTGCAGAGCATTAATCAATGCAATTAGCAGCATGCATGCTTCGGTGGATGATTGATTGCAAAATCTCTTGGAGAAGGTAATAACAATATGCTTATTTCAACGTCAACTCTGATTACAAATCTCTAGCCACAATTACACGTAAGGCAGCTCCAACTTCCGCAGCATGATTTTAGTGAATAGGGCAAGTGAAGGAGCGTGACTATTCTTCTTCCCTCTAACTGATAGCATACAATTTACGTGCTAAAATCGGCGGGAATGGCGATGAAGTTCTGCGAGCAAAAAGAAGAAGCAAATGCCAACTTTAAGATGACAGCAGCATACATGAAATTTGGATTATTATATGGATAGTAGAGCCTCATTTTATCTTTATAAGATCTTGTAACTGGATTCTTGCAGCTTTGCAGCATTTGCTGGAATCGAAAACAATCTGTAGGAGAAATAAGGGCAGTTGAAGAAATGCAGAATGTTCTGGCAACCCTTTTCTGCACTCACGCTGTTCTTCGAACTTCCTATGTGATTAATATATGTTTTCCCTTCGTAAACATAATATAGCTGCTGCCACAACAACACGGCTATACCAATGTCGACAGATAGACAAGCAAAGGCCAAGTACAATAGCACAAGGCCTCGAACTGATAAAGATAAAATCGAGCTACTTATGCCTGCAAGGATCTGCATCAGCACTTTTGAGGAAACTGAATCATACGTCGATGGTAAACTTTCCAGTTGAGGCGGTGGCAAAATATGAAATGCGGTATGCAAAGTCATCATGACAACATATAGGCAGCTGATAACTACAGATATGAGGAAGGCAATGAAAAATCGATGATTTCCTGCACCCACACAATTGCCTATCTGTAGAAAAACATAAGCAAAAGAAACAGAATCTCAGGTATTCATCTAGTATTGAATTACACATTGACTGGGAAGCTCAGCTAGAATATTATATATAATATTAATAGGACAAATACCACAAATTATACACCAAGTATTTTCCATCACAATACCAATAATCATGTCATAGTGTTCACAATAACATCACATTTGTACAATATTATGCTAAATCTGACCGTATATATATTCAACCGAAATCATTTTTTTCTATTATTATTATTATTAATTTAATTAAACCGAGCATCAAACTTACATCAATTAGAAATGTGACTTTCATTTTTGAAATGATACTCACAAAAAAATGAAAAGATGAAGACAATCAAAATCATAAATCCCCTCGGAAAAAGAGATTTAATGGTATTTTGTACAAAGATAATCAGACTTTCCAAAACCTTGCAAAAAAGTACATTTATAAAACCCTAGCACACATGCCGGATTTTTTCTATAAACCTTGGATAAAAATAGGCGATTACAAGTTTTTCTATAACCCTGGGTCCTTGGATATATGTTAGGGTAAAATTTTGCATGATTTAGGGTTTAGGATTTAGGGTCTAGGGTTTATACCCTAAAATTTTGCATGATTTAGGGTTTAGGGTTTATACCCTAAACCCTTCCAAAACCTTGCAAAAAAGTACATTTATAAAACCCTAGCACACATGCCGGATTTTTTCTATAAACCTTGGATAAAAACAGGCGATTACAAGTTTTTCTATAACCCTGGGTCCTTGGCTATATGCTAGGGTAAAATTTTGCATGATTGCGATGACTTTATAAAAATCCAAGCATAAACTTCAGTACTGTCTTTGGATCAAAAAGTTTAAAGACATCTTTACAAACCTCAAAACTATTTTTCTTAACATAAGAAGCTTAATACCGGGAGTTTTATACCCAAAAAAAAATTTCACAAGGCACAATAAAAAAGGCCAGATGATCACCCTGAAAAGTGATAATAATGGATAACTGTTCTACAGAAGCAATGGAGTGTTAACAAAGCTATTCAATGAAAAGATGCAAAACAGTGACAGGAATTTTGAATGTGTTGGGGAATTCTCAAGAAGATATATTATAATTTCCATGAGAAAATGTATTGGAACAATACATAGCGAGTGTTATGTCTTAGGATACGGATAATCGATTAGCAAAAAGCTTCTAAAAAGCCATATTAACAGCAGAATAGTAATAAGATAGTGACCGACACTTACGAAGGGGCAATGATGATCCATGTCCATTATACACATTTTACAAGACCTGCAATGATGTGCTCTCGGTGGCTTCGGCGTATCACAATATGTACAGAATGTATAATTTTCAAGGGTATTCTTTCCTACCACTGGATAGCTGCCCCATGTTATAGGAACTGGTGCACCAGCTGACTTAAATGCTGACAAGCAGAAGCTAGATATAGTAGTGAAAGCTAAAATCGCAGTGATAGCTGAGTGAAAACCCCCACAGAAATAGCTGATAGAGAAGATAGTTGGGTATACTGCCCAAACACCTGCACCTGCCATTAAAAGAAAGATTAGAAAATACAAAAATATCTCATGAAACAAGTCAATGGAATATTGAAATACATGTGAACACATGAACTGTCAAAGACGCACAGGGAGAGAGAGGGGAGGGAGGAGGCTGGCAGTGGGTAGACTAACAAAAATGTCCAAAATATATAGCGAGAAACATTTTATTAAAAAGACTCCCTTAAATTCCTGTCTAATATTTAATTTTCCAAAATTAATATTTCCATCTTCCTTGATGTCATCTTTAACCAAGATCCTATTGACTGCCTGTGTAATGCTTCTAACTTTATCATTATCCTTATATATTTTATTTATTGCCTTTGTTATTTGACGTATCTCAATTTTTGTTTAACTCATTATCCTTTTTGAAAGTTTTTTGGTTATCTAAGAATCATTATAACTCTCTCTCTCTCCTCTCTCCTCTCTCCTCTCTCTCCTCTCTCTAGGGCTGGGTTCAGGTGCCAAGGCTATTTGTGTGCGAAGGTGCAAATAGAAGATCGGACCGTCCATTATATCACGCGGCGGAGCGGCGGAACTCCTTCAAACGGCGGAATGGATGAACAGTTCGCATACCTGGCTCTACTTGCTGGCATCCTCGCCGGCAACTGATGACCGTCAGAGGTTGCCCTCTCGCCGGCGACCACACCCGTGGTCGCCAGCGGCCCCTCCATGCGCAGTCGGCGGCGCCGGAAACCAAAGAATATTACCAGGACGGCGACACAAAGCAGCGACATTACTGATTTTTTACTTCCTCCTTGCTCCTACATCCTCCTCGCTTCAGACGGCGACACAGACGAGTGACACAGACCATGAACCTCTTTCCACCTCGATCCAGATGACGACACAGAGAAACGATCTAGGTAACTCCCTCTTTCTTCCCACTTGTTGATTTTTGGATTGGAGGAAACCCAGAATACCTTTATCTCACATTCTTTCTTCTAATTAAAAAATAGCAGCTTTCAGATGCTGCAAAAGGATCGGCCCTGTTTTTTTTTTTTTTCAGATCTGGAGTTCCAGATTTTTGAGACATTTCACCTGACAACAACATCTTGAAACCAAAGTTGTCAGGATCGCGATCCAGATCATAGGATCTTACGATCCTACGATCCAGATTTTGTAAATCGATCCTGATTTTGTAAAGCGATCCTCGATCCGACCTTACTATCAGATCCGATCCTACCTCGAAACGATCTCCTGTAGGATCTCGATCCTGACAACCTTGCTTGAAACATAAGAGATTTGAAACAACCCCCTTGGTCAAAGCCCGCCGTGGGTGGGCCAAGCCCGCCGGAGCCGGGCAAAGTCCGAAGTTGCCGGTCAGGTACTGTTGCGCTTGGCCGTAGGGACGGAGCCCCGTGTCGGGCACTCGTGTATATGTATATATGTATATGTATACTTCATAGCACGGATACTTAAAAATGGTCTAGGTATTGACTCGAATGCGTACCGGATATGGGAAACGCGCGGAAACGCGTTTCCGAAACTCCAGGAAACACATTTTTAAAAAAATATATATTTTATTTTCGGAATCGCGTATCCCGCAAGGGGGATACGCGATTCCGTGAGATTTAGAGCTCGCGTATTTCATTTTACGGATTAGGTTTTCTTGTTCCGCTCCCGATCCCGCCGGTGTTCTGCTCCCGATTCCGCCGATCCCACAGGTACGCCTTCTTCTTCTCCAACTTCTTCTTCTTCTCCGTCCCCTCCTCCTCCTCCTCCTCCTCCTCCTCTTCTTCTTCTTTTCCTGCTTCTCCTTCTTCTCCTGCTTCTCCTCCTTCTCCTCCTTCTTCTTCTCCTCCTCCTTCTTCACCTCCTCCTTCTTCCCCCCTTCTTCTTCTTCTCCTGCTTCTCCTCCTTCTTCTTCTTCCCCCCCCCCCCCCCTTCTTCTTCTTCTTCCCCCCTTCTTCTTCTTATCCTGCTTCTTCTTCTTCTTCTTCTCCTGCTTCTCCTCCTCCTCCTCCTTTTTCTTTTTCTGATGTATTGATGTGCACATGTGATAGATTGTTTTTTATGGTGATTGTTTTCTTGAATATTATTTATAGCATTATATGAAATGTCAATTATATTAAAATAATTAAAAATAATTAAAAACGTTTCCCGTATCCAATTTTTTTTTAAAATCACGTTTCCCGTATCCGTTTCGTATCGTATCCCGTATCCCGTTTCCGTCCCCGTGCTACATAATATGTATATATATAAATATATATATATATATATATATATATATATATATATATATATATATATATTGTTGAAACCGAGAAATCAGTCTCTGTGGAGTTCGGGGTCCCTAAAAAGGGGTGACCTCACACTTACTGCACTCAGGCGAATGTCACGGACCAAAGGCTCAGGAAACTAGGAACAGACCCTCGGCTCTAGCGTGGAGGTCCCACCTCACACCCGGAAGACCTTTGGGGTCTCCCCCTCCCTAGCCAATGCTTGAGCTAGGTGTCTTGGAGGAAGAAAGAAGAGGGATTTAAGTGGCTAAAAAGCAAATGCTCTTTAAGGCACCCTCAAGGGTCTATTTATAGTTTTTTTGGGAATGGCCTGCAAATAACCAATCTCCGCTGCCCCAAAAATTACCGAAATGCCCCCGGGTTGGCCTGCCAACAGCCAAACCCCGCTGCTCTAAGCAGCTAATCGCATTCCACCAGGGGTAGACCCTGAAGTCGGGCGAGAAGTCCAAGCCGGGCGAGTAGGCGGCTGGGGCGAGTAGGCGGCCTGGGCGAGTTGGCGGCCTGGCAAGAAGCGGCTAGGCGAGCTACGGCCTGGGCGAGCTGGCGGCCTGGCGAGCTGCGGCCTGGGCGAGTTGGCGGCCTGGGCGAGCTGGCGGCCCGACGAGCTGGCGGCCTGGCGAGCTGCGGCCTGGGCGAGCTGGCGGCCTGGCGAGCTGCGGCCTGGGCGAGTTGGCGGCCTGGGTGAGTTGGCGGCCCGACGAGCTGGCGGCCTGGCGAGCTGGCGGCCTGGGCGAGCTGACGGCCTGGAGAGAAGCGGCTAGGCGAGAAGCGGCTAGGCGAGCTGCGGCCTGGGCGAGCTGGCGGCCTGGGCGAGCTGGAGGCCTGGGCGAGAAGCGGCTAGGCGAGCTGGGGCCTGGGCGAGCTGGGGCCTGGGCGAGCTGCGGCCTGGGCGATCTGCGGCCTGGGCGAGCTGCGACCCTTGAGTCGGCCTCTCGCCGCACTTGCCCCCTGAAAACAGGTCGGGGGGAGGCAAATATTGCATCCCCCTACTAGTATATTATGAAGGTTGACCCTAAATTGGCCCTCAAGAGTGCAAATCCCTCAAAAAACGTAAAACTGTGAAGCAAGTCTTACGCCCTGCTTGGGGGCCACTTTTCGCGAATACGGGATTGTACACAATCCCCGCTCTTTTCGAGCGAGTTCCACGCTCGAAAAGAAACATCCAACTCAATGTATGCACTGCGTAGCCTTCTTGGGGTAGAAAACACTTGGCCTCCCGAGGGGTCAACCTGTCACGCCGGCTAATGGGAGCCTGGGTGACGAGACGGCCTCAGAGCAGAAATGGACTTGGCATCCACGAAAGGTCAACCGGCCCTGCCAGCTAGTGAGAGCATGGACAGCGGGACCGTCTCAAAGCAAAAAGGACTTGACATCCACGAGAGGTCAACGGGCTCTGCCAGCTAGTGAGAGCCTGGACAGCGGAACCGTCTCGGAGCAAAGGGGACTTGGCATCAACGAGAGGTCAACCGGCCCTGCCAGCTAGTGAGAGCCTGGACAGCGGGACCGTCTCGGAGAAAAAAGGACTTGGCATCCACTAAAGGTCAACCGGCCCTGCCAGCTAGTGAGAGCCTGGACAGCGGGACCGTCTCGGAGCAAAGGGGACTTGACATCCACGAGAGGTCAACTGGCCCTGCCAGCTAGTGAGAGCCTGGACAGCGGGACCGTCTCGGAGTAAAAAGGACTTGGCCTCCACGAGAGGTCAACCAGCCCTGTCAGCTAGTGAGAGCCTGGACATCGGGACCGTCTCGGAGCAAAAAAGACTTGGAATCCACGAGAAGTCAACCGGCCCTGCCAGCTAGTGAGAGTCTGAACAGCGGGACCGTCTCGAAGCAAAAGGTCAACCGGCCTTGCCAGCTAGTGAGAGCCTGGACAGCGGGACCATCTCGGAGCAAAAAGGACTTGACATCCACGAGAGGTCAACCGACCCTGCCAGCTAGTGAGAGCCTGGACAGAGGGACCGCCTCGGAGCAAAAAGGACTTGGCATCCACGAGGGGTCAACCGGCCCTGCCAGCTAGTGAGAGCCTGGACAGCGGGACCGTCTTGGAGCAAAAAGGACTTGGCATCCACGAGAGGTCAACCGACCCTGCCAGCTAGTGAGAGCCTAAACAGCGGGACCGTCTCGGAGCAAAAAGGACTTGGCATCCACGAGAGGTCAACCGGCCCTGCCAGCTAGTGAGAGCTTGGACAGCGGGACCGTCTCGGAGCAAAAAGGACTTGGCCTCCACGAGGGGTTAACCGGCCCTGCCAGCTAGTGAGATTCTGGACAGCGGGACCGTCTCGGAGCAAAAAGGACTTGACATTCACGAGAGGTCAACCGACCCTGCCAGCTAGTAAGAGCCTGGACAGCGGAACTGTCTCGGAGCAAAAAGGAATTGCCATCCAGGAGAGGTCAAGCAGCCCTGCCAACTAGTGAGAGCTTGGACAGCGGGACCGTCTCGGAGCAAAAAGGATTTGGCATCCACGAGAGGTCAACCGGCCCTGCCAGCTAGTGAGAGCCTGGACAGCGGGACCGTCTCGGAGCAAAGGGGAATTACTCTCCCCGAGACACATTCGACCCATCCAGCTAGTGGGAGCCTGGAATGAGGAGATCCTCTCAGGGGTTGGGAACTAGGTACGTCACCTGAACTTTACCAAATCCAACATCCTCAAATGAGAGAAAAATTTGGGTTACATGATCCCCTGACTCAGCTGGTCAGGGGTAGAGCTTGTTACAAGATAAGAAAAAGGAAAAGACTCCATCAAGACGAGGCTTCTTCAGGGGCCCGCTTCCTTCTCATCGGACACTTCCATCCTGCTCAAACTTTCCATGACCTTCTCCATCTCCTCCGCCTTGGTCAACCAAGAGATGGTGTTGACGGCCGGGACGTAGTACTGTCTTGCCATCCTGGGGTCTCCCTTGACTCTGACCTGGATCCCTCCTGAGCTGAACTTGAGACACTGGTGAAAAGAATACAGCACACAACGGAAGGAGCTGATAAGGGGCCTTCCAAAGATGACATTGTAGCTGCTTGGAGCGTCAACAATGACTTACCGGCAGTTCCTTGAAGTCCCTCCCAATTTTACTTGGAGTCCTACTCCACCTTCTACCTCCTTTCTCTCCCCTGAAAATCCGAACAGGGGTCCGTCCGAGGCCAACACCCTTCTCGGTTCTACCTTCATCTCGTCAAACGCCTTCTTGAAAACGACGTTGACAGAACTCCCGTTGTCAATCAAGATCCGGGAGACAGTGTAGCCCTCGATGGTTGTCTGGATGACCAGCGCATCGCAGAACGGATCTTCATGATCTGACATGTCCTTCATTGAGAAGGTGATCTTCTCCTCCTGGGGCGGGGTCTGGGATGTCGAAGCGACGCTCTGTCGGTACATCACATGGAGGCTTGCCTTTCGAGTGGCCTCGATCCCTACACCACCGTGGATCACTGCTATACCACCTCGGGGTCTGATATCGACCCGGTCCTCACATATGTTATCCTTCCCCATTCTGGGTGGAACCACTTCAACCTGCACCGACGACTGCTGTTGGGCAGGGCCTCCCGCCCCCCTCACTTCCAGGAACTCGGGGCAGGTAGCTGTGACGTGACCCTCCAATTGGTGGAAGTCACAGTATGACAATGCTCTTCCTCTCCTCCTTTAGCGGGCTCGGCGGTCTCTCCAGTTGACTCCCCCTCCGCCTATTGTCAAGGCTTGCTGCGGTGGGGGTAGGAGCTGCCTAAGGGCTTGCCTCTGGAAGTTGAACCTCCCCTGGCCTCCATAGAAGTTCTCCCTATCTTGGGCGAGACCTCTTCCTGGACCCTGAACGGGTCCTCCCAGCTGCCTCCAACCTGGCTCCGGACCTTCCTGAGGTCCCTGGAACCTCTGAGCTCTTTGTTCCTCTCTCCTTCTCCCATCCTGATGCCTCGAGCCACCTTGCTCCTTCGACCCTGCTTCTGTTAACCTTGCCAACTTCTTGACAAACGCCGGGTTGGCCGCCTCAGTTGCTATCTCCTCTGCCGCCCTTTCTATCAGCTCCTCGAAGGAAAGGGGGGCCTTTCGGGTCAGGCTCATCTTGAAGAACCCCTCGCGCAACCCCACCGTGAACGCCATCTGGAGGGCATACCCCAGCAGCTCCTGGATATCTAGGATCTCCTCTTGGAACCTGTCAACATAATGATCCAGCGACTCTTCGGCCCCCTGCCTTACCAGGAAGATGGACTCAGGATTCTTCTTCCTCTTCTTGGAGGTGGAGAAGCGAAGCTGAAAGCTCCGGCTCAAGTTCTCGAACTCATAGATCGATCTCGGTGGGAGTTGGTGGAACCAGTCCCTTGCCTTGTCCTTTAACATGATCACGAAGAAGCGACACTTGAAGACATCCGTCATCGGCCTGATGGAGACGACATCCTCAAACCACTGCAGGTGCTGGACGGGGTCATCCTTCCCGGTATAGTACGCCATGTCGGGCTCTCTGAACCCCTCGGGAACGGGAGCTGAGATGATCGGCTCGCTGAAGGGTGACCCCCTGAGTGGTGGTCTCGCAACCTCTACTCATGCGACCTGCTCGCCTGGAAGGCTAGCACTCGCCGGGCTGGGGAACAATTCCCGACCGGTGATGTCTCGCTCGACCCCATCTCCCATCCTCTCCTTCCCGGGTCGTCTTCCTGGTGCACTTCCTTCTCCCCCTGCTGGGGTCATCTCGCCTAGGTCCCTGGGAGACAGCTCGTCGAGAACCCTGGGAGCAGTCTTGCCAAGACCCCTGAGAGCTAAGTCCCGAGGGGTGGGAGTTGAGCAGTTACCTCGAGGAGCAATAATTCGCAGCATCTTCATGATGCCTTGGATGGATGCCATGAACTCTTCCCTCCCCACAAAGGGTCCTGGGTTAGGGGTCTCGCGGGAGTCATCACTATCTCCCTGATCTCCAGCCATGACACTCTCCTGAGATCTTCTGTGCTGGTCACTCTCCACTCTCACCGCACCAAGATGTTGAAACCGAGAAATCGGTCTCTGTGGAGTTTGGGGTCCATAAAAAGGGGTGACCTCACACTTACTGCACTCAGGCGAATGTCACGAACCAAAGGCTCAGGAAACTAGGAACAGACCCTCGGCTCTAGCGTGGAGGTCCCACCTCACACCCAGAAGACCTTTGGGGTCTCCCTCTCCCTAGCCAATGCTTGAGCTAGATGTCTTGGAGGAAGAAAGCAGAGGGATTTAAGTGGCTAAGAAGCAAATGCTCTCCAAGGCACCCTCAAGGGTCTATTTATAGTTTTCTGGGAATGACCTGCAAATAACCAATCTCCGCTGCCCCAAAAATTACCGAAATGCCCCCGGGTTGGCCTGCCAACAGCCAAACCCCGCTGTTCTAAGTAGCTAATCGAAGTCCACCAGGGGCAGACCCTCAAGCCGGGCGAGAAGTCTAAGCCGGGCGAGTAGGCGGCCGGGGCGAGTAGGCGGTCGGGGCGAGTAGGCGGCCTGGGCGAGTTGGCGGCCTGGCAAGAAGCGGCTAGGCGAGTTGCGGCCTGGGAGAGCTAGCGGCCTGGCGAGCTGCGGCCTGGGCGAGCTGGAGGCCTGACGAGCTGGCGGCCTGGGCGAGCTGGCGGCCTGGTGAGAAGAGGCTAGGCGAGCTGCGGCCTGGGCGAGCTGATGGCCTGGGCGAGCTGGCGAGCTGGCGACCTGGGCGAGAAGCGGCTAGGCGAGCTGGGGCCTGGGCGAGCTGGGGCCTGGGCGAGCTGGCGGCCTGGGCGAGCTGGGACCCTTGAGTCTGCCTCTCGCCGCACCTGCCCCCTGAAAAACAGGTCAGGGGGAGGCAAATATTGCATCCCCCTACTAGCATATTATGAAAGTTGACCCTAAATTGGCCCCCAAGAGTGCAAATCCTTCAAAAATCTTAAAACTGTGATGCAAGTCATACACCCTGCTTGGGGGCCCCTTTTCGCGAATACGGGGTTGCACACACACACACACAATATATATATATATATATATATATATATATATATATATATATATATATATATATAAAGCAAATATGCTTATCTCAGGCAAAGATATATAAAGCAAATATGCTTATCTCAGGCACACCAAAGATTTAAATTCAGTAATTTTATGTACTTATTTGTATGATTTATTAGCTTTAGAATTATGGAAGGATACTCTTAAAACAATGTGGTGTTTTGTTTTCTTTAAATGTGTTTTGGATAAAATGCTCATCATTACTCATTGTGCACTGCTTAGATATCTTGATAGTATTTATTCAGACTGATCTCCATAGTTACAAAATTTGTCTAAAAATGGGGATTATTATTATTATTATTCCCACTCATCTGTATAAAGGAAGATTGTTTTATGGCCTGTTTTGAACATGTGTTAGTTAGTTCTGTTATAGTAGCATTACGTGCGACGGTTCTGCTCGACGCTGCGTCGGGGACTGCCACTTTCCATCAGCATGCCTTTCAGATAGGCGCTTTCCTCTGTTTACATGACGCCCTTTAGTAAACTGCGACAATAGTTTGCTTTGTGCTGATCAAGCAGCTGGATGGTTGCAAAAGGTGATAAGAAAAAGTGATAAAATGTGTAGCGGAATATAATTGTAGGAAAATGTGGGAATCATTTGATTATTTGTTTGTTTTTACAGCTATTTTGATTGAAATGATGTGTAGCTTTTTATAGTTTTGATATATATATATATATATATATATATATATATATATATATATATATGAGTGACAGGCACGGGCCTCCGGCCCGATGGCCACGCGCCACAGTACCCGGCCGGCGACGGCGGGCTTCGCCCGCCCCCCGGCGGGCTTCGCCCGCACCCGGGCTGTTTTTTTTATATATATTATTATATTACCTGATTTCCGTGTCTTTACTGTAGCAGTCTTGCCGCCCAGATTTTTCGGGTCCCAAATCGAAGGTCAAGGAGGCTCCAAATCAAAAAGTGATCAACATGAAAGTTATTCGGATCGCCGAGATCTACAACTTTCATGTTGACCACTTTTCGTTTTGGAGCCATCTTGACCCTCATATTGGGCCCCGAAAAACCTGATTTCCGTGCTTTTACTGTAGCAGTCTCGCCGCCCAGACTTTTCGGGTCCCAAATCGAAGGTCAAGGATGCTCCAAATCAAAAAGTGATCAACATGAAAGTTGTTCGGATCGCCGAGATCTACAACTTTCATGTTGACCACTTTTCGTTTTGGAGCCATCTTGACCCTCATATTGGGCCCCGAAAAATCTGATTTTCGTGCCTAAACAGGCGTGCGAACAGTTCATCCGCCTGTTTTAGTCCCACACCGTCCATTCTTAGGATTTTTGTGGGTATATATTCAATATTCCGCATTCATGGTTGAAGTAATGTTGGCTGGCTGACTTGCGGGCGGGCTTGTTTGCAGGTTTTCGCGGGATGGGCTGGTTGCGGGTCCGTTAGTTTTTTGGCTGTCCTATAGTAGGTTTAGGACTGTTCTAGAGTAGGTTTAGGACTGTCCTAGAGTAGGTTTAAGAGGCCTATAAAAAAGTCTGGATAGAGAGTTGGTTTGATCCAACGGTTCATGATCAAAAATCTGAAATCCGACGGCCACCTAATTACCCTCTAATTTCGAACTCATGTTATATGCAGGCCACCATATTTCTTTATAATATTGTATATATATATATATATATATATATATATATATATATATATATATATATTTATTATATAAAAGAATAAGCATATTTGGAGCACACCATGAATCTCATCTGAATCGTCCGATCAAGCTCCATCAAAAACTGGCCGTTGGATTCAAAACAGGAGGGCTGCCAATATCCAAATCCTGTTTTAAAACACTGTTCACATCCAGGATTTTCCCGATACCATCCCGCACCTCCCGCCCCCTAACGGCGTCACCCCCGCCGCCGCCGGTGGCCTGCCCGGCGCCCACCGACAGCGGGGTTGACGCCGTGAGCGGGCGGGAGGTGCGGGATGGGTATGGTTTTTTTTAAAAAATTTAATAATTAATTTAATAATTTATATATTTTTATAATTAATAAAATCATTACTTTCATAATTAGGCTTCGCTCGCCGAGGGGTGGGCGAAGCCCGCCGGGGGGTCAAGCGGGCGAAGCCCACAGCAACGCATCGAGAACGGGCGAAGCCCGTTCGAAGATGCCAGTATATATATAAAACAATAAGCATATTTGGAGGCACACCATGGATTGGATCTGTACCGTTGGATGGGGTTGCATCAAATAGTAGCCGTTGGATTCAAGAGAAGGGGCCTGCTTATATCCATTCCTCCCAAAAACCAGGATCTGCAACTCCCGAAAATCCCGATCCTTTTTTCGCCTCAAACAGCAGTATCATTGTTCCTTATGCCGTCGCCGGCCTGCCCGGCGCCCGTCGGGGGGTTCGCCGGCCTCTGATACTATCAAAGTTTGTTAGTAAACCTAACAAACTGTTAAATATTGTGTGTATGTATAGGGGCTTATCTGTATATGTTCGGGTCTTGTATATATAACCCCAAGATGGGTCACTATTGATATGAAATATACTTTTCTAAGATGGTATCAGAGGCTAGCGTTTAACTCTCCCGATCCCTCTCCGGCTCGTCTGCGCCGATTGCTCCTGCTCGTCGATCCGATCGATTAATTCCGCTCCCGCTCGTCTCCTGCTCGTCGATCCGATCGATCGATCGATCCCACCGATTGCTCCCGCTCGATCGATCCCGCCGATTGCTCCCGCTCGTCGATCGACTCCGTCGATCTGGTTTTCGCGTCGTCGACCCGCTCGTCTCCTGCGCCGATCGACCGATCCGTTTTCAACGTCGATCTGGTTGGCTTTTTCCTCCGGCTACTTCCTCCCTTTTTAGCGCCGATCGATCCTGCTCCAGATCTCGGTGTCGGCCTTCAATGGATCCCGCCTTGACTCTCAGTGGCTATCTTCCTAAGCCTGATGTGCTGCTCAACGGGCAGAACTACAAGGCTTGGTCTTCCACCATGCGCATGCATCTCCGAGGCCTACGCCTTTGGAGCCATTTAGATGGATCCTGCCCAGCACCGTTTCTCCCTGTAGCTTCTTCAACTGAGTCTTCTGTTTCCACAGCTAGCACCGGTGTTTCCTCCGCTCAGGCATTGGCCAAGTGGCAGGACGATGACTCCAGGGCTATTGATATCCTTGTCCAGTCTTGTGAGGTACCCATCCACCTGGCCATCTGTGAGTTCCCTACTGCCAAGGCGACCTGGGATCATCTTTCCGATCTCTATCAGCCTTCCATCAGGGAACTTCCGTATTCATTGTTACAGACTCTTGCAGCTACCTACCAGCGCGACCGCTCAGTTCAGGAGTTTTTTGCTGAGATCACTTCCCTCTGGCGTCAGTGTGACGAGATGGCGCCGCCCCATTGCTTGTCCTGCTGCCATTGCGTTGCCACCGCTCAGTACAGAGATGTTTGCCGTGTCTACGATTTCTTGATGCGCCTGCGCCTGGAGTTTGAGTCTGCCCGCTCACAATTTCTTCATCGTGGTACTCCACCCACACTTCATGACACTCTGTCCACGATTCTGGCGGAGGAGACTCGTCTTCGTACCATGGAGGGGACGCAGTACACTCCCTCCCCCCATGTTGTCTTGGCTGCTCCTCAGTTTGCTCCACAGCCTCCGCTGCCACCTTCTCCAGGGCTCAGTACTCCTGTGCGACCGTCTGCTCCGTTTCCTACCCAGGGACCCCCTTCCCAGGGTCCCAATGTTGCGCAACGGCAGTCTGTTCGCTGTCATTATTGTCATGCACCGGGTCACAGTGTGTCTGAGTGTCGCAAGCTTCAGCGCTCCCAGCAGAACATCCAATCTCGTAACACCCGGCAACGTGTCGCTCCAGTTCTGCCCATGCCTCCTCCGACAGCCTCCTTCTCTGAGCAGCTCATACAGCTGGCTTAGCAGCTGTCTTCAGGCACCTTCCCGAGTACATCTGCAACCACAGTTGGTCAGGCCTCTACCTTTACTGATCTCTCAGCGGCCTCTGCCCCGTCAGGTATCTCTCCGTCCTCGTGGTTACTTGACTCTGGAGCCTCTTTTCATATGACATATGATGCCACCCATCTTCATGCATGCCAGCCTGTTTCCTCCGACCTACGTGTTATTATTGCTGATGGCACCAACCTTCCTATTACTAGTCGTGGCCTTCTCCACACCCCTCAGTTCCACATTCCTGATGTTGCCTACATCCCTCAGCTCTCCATGAACCTCATCTCCGCCAGCCAGCTTGCCTCTAATGGTTACCTTGTTGTTTTTGATGAGTTTGTTTGTCATGTGCAGGATCGTCTTACAGGGACCCTCATTGGAGCTGGTCGTCGCCATAGTGGGGTATATATCCTTGAGTACCTTCGTCTGCCATCAGTCACACCGTCCCCAGCTGCTCCTCTTTTATGTCTTCCCGCTGTTTACTTTTGTCAGTGGCACCATCGTCTTGGTCATCCCAGAGGCGCCCGTCTCTCAACTCTTGTTCGTCAAGGTGTTTTGGGTCGTGTATCTGTTGACACTAGTCACTCTTGTACGGGTTGTAAGCTTGGAAAATAACTCCAAATCCCCTATCAGTCTAGTATGTCTAGGTCTTCTGCTCTGTTTGAGTTAGTCCATTCTGATGTATGGGGGCCTGCTCCTTTTGTATCCAAGGGTGGACACCGCTATTATGTCTTGTTTATTGATGATTTTTCTCGTTTCACTTGGATATATATGTTGCGTTCTCGTGCTGAGTTTTTTCAGGTTTATTTTACTTTCTCCACCATGGTTCGTACTCAGTTCTCCGCCTCTATTCGTATTTTTCGCTCCGACTCAGGAGGGGAGTACCTATCACATAAGTTCTATGACCTTCTTGACTCTCATGGTACGCTCCCGCAGCTCTCCTGACCTGGTGCTCATTCCCAGAATGATACTGCGGAAAGGAAACATCGCCACATCATTGAGACCGCTCGCACTCTTCTTTTGGCTTCCAATGTTCCCCCACATTTTTGGGCTGAGGCTGTCTTCACCGCTGTCTATCTCATCAACCTTCAGCCATCCACTTTCCTTCAGGGTCGGTGTCCCGGTGAGTGTTTGTTCTCTCATCCTCCTTGATACACTCATCTTCGTGTGTTCGGATGTCTGTGTTATGTCCTATTACCACCACGTGAGCGGACTAAGCTCTCTGCTCAGTCTGTTGTTGCATGTGTTTTTCTAAGCTACAGCTCAGAGCACAAAGGTTACTGCTGTTATGACCCTGTTGCGCGCCGTCTTCGCATTTCTCGTGATGTCACCTTCGTTGAGGACCAACCTTTCTTCCTTTCTTCATCCACCTCTGCTTCACCCTCATCCACTACACCGACTGATATTCAGTTCCTTATTTTTCCTACCGTACCACCACCTGTTTTGCCACCACCGTCAGACCAGTAACCAGCAGAGCTACCGCCATCATCGTCATCTCTCTCTTCTGAGTCCTCTCCACCGCCTCATGTTATGCCATCTCCCGGCCCTCTATCTCCTATTCTCCACCACTACACTCGTCGTGCTCCGACAATCCCACAGGTGCCCCCAGTCTTCAGTGAGAGTCCCGCGGATGATCTGCCTGCCAGACGTTACCCCCTTCGAGATCTACATCAACCAGATCGCCTCGGTTTTACCACCCAGCCACTCGACCTCACTGCTCTTCCTGCTACCTCCACCAGTACTCCAGAGCCTAGTTCCTACCGCGACGCTGCTCAGGTTCCTGAGTGGCAGGCCGCTATGTTTGATGAGTCGGCTGCTCTTGAGCGTACCTCTACTTGGGATCTTGTGCCTCTTCCTCCTGATGTTGTTCCCATCACTTGCAAGTGGGTCTATAAGATTAAGACTCGCTCTGATGGTTCTACTGAGCGGTACAAAGCTCGCCTGGTTGCTCGGGATTTTCTGCAGGAGCATGGTCGAGACTATGATGAGACTTTTGCTCCTGTGGCACACATGACCACGATCAGGACACCTGTTGTTATTGTTGCCGTCCATCGTTAGTCCCTGTTTCAGCTGGATGTGAAGAATGCGTTTCTTCACGGTAACCTACAACAGGAGGTCTACATGGTTCCTCCTCCCGGTTTTGTTGCTCCTCCTGGCATGGTTTGTCGGTTGCGTCGTGCTCTCTATGGTCTCAAACAGGCTCCTCGAGCCTGGTTCGAGCGCTTCAGCTCTGTCGTTACGGCCGCTGGTTTTCAGCCCAGCCAGCACGACCCGACCCTGTTTGTTCACACCTCTTCCCGAGGTCCGACTCCTCTTCTTCTCTATGTGGATGATATGATCATCATTGGTGATGACCCGACTTTCATTGACTTTGTCAAGCATCACCTGCAGGCTGCAGCAGCAATTTAAGATGACAGATTTGGGACCTTTGAGCTATTTTCTGGGCATTGAGTTCTCTTCCACCTCTGCAGGGTTCCAGCTCTCTCAGCATCGGTATACTACTGATCTTCTAGCTCGGGCTGCTCTTTCCGACATCCACACTGTTGCCACACCGATGGAGCTTCACCTGCAGCTTCAGGATGATGAGGGGATCCCTCTTGCTGACCCCACTCGCTATCGTCATTTGGTCGGCAGCCTGGTCTATCTCACCATCACTCGACCAGATATTGCTCATGCAGTCCATGTGTTGAGCCAGTTTGTCAGCACTCCTACACCAGTCCATTATGCTCACTTGCTGCGTGTACTGCGTTACCTTCGTGCGACTCCTGGCCGTGGTCTGTTCTTCTCCAGCAGCAGTTCTCTCCAGTTTACTGCTTTCTCTGATGCTACTTGGGCTAATGATCCTTCTGATCGTCGCTCTGTCACTGGTTTCTGCCTGTTTTTGGGCTCCTCCTTGCTTGCCTGGAAGTCCAAGAAACAGTCTGGTGTTTCCCGCTCTAGTACTGAGGCTGAGCTATGCGCCATGACGTCTACGGCCGAGGAGATTATCTGGCTTCGTTGGCTTCTTGCAGATTTTGGCATTGTCTCCCCCGGACCGACCACTCTCTTTTGTGACAACACTGGTGTCATTCAGCTCACTCTGAATCCAGTGAAGTTTTCCCTCTCCAAGCACATTGGAGTCAACGTCTTCTTCCTCCGTGAGCAGTACAGCCGACGTACATTGGTTTCACGGTATGTTCCCACCGAGCATCAGATTGCAGACTTGTTCACCAAGCCCCAAACGAGGGTTCAGCCGGCCTACGATACTGATCACCAATGTACGCCGGCCGCCGACGTACATTGGTGATCAGTATCGTTGTTCCTTATGCCGCCGCCGGCCTGCCCGGCCCCCGCCGGGGGGTTCGCCGGCCTCCGATACCATCAAAGTTTGTTAGTAAACCTAACCAACAACATCTAAATGCAGCTAAGAGAATCCTTCGATATGTTCAAGGGACGAAGAATTACGACCTTCATTTCACCCAGGATCTCAACCCAGTACTCACTTGGTTTAGTGATTCCGACTGGGGAGGCTTGGTGGACATTAGAAGGAGCACGGAAGGTTACATTTTCTTCTATGGTTCAAGTCCTATTGCCTGGAGCTCTCGCAAGCAATAGACAGTGTCACTCTCAACTACAGAGGCGGAATTTATGGCTCTGAGTTCAACTATTTGTGAAGGAATCTGGTTGAAGAGAATGTTAGAAGAATTAACTGAAGAGAAGAGTGGTGCAATCCTACTCAAATGCGATAACATTTCTGCAATCGCTCTAACGAAGAATCTCATGTTCCACAATAATTAAGAGCAAACACATTGGAATCAAATACCATTCTATCCATAATAAGATAGGGGAAGGAGAAGTAAAGGTTGAGCATTGTCCAACAGAAGTCCAACTCGCTGACATTCTTACCAAGCCGCTGCATAGAGCTGAACCCCTCCGCCAAAGCATCTGACGGCCCCGCACAATCTAGAGCCACCTCCGCAGGACAGGGGCTCCCTGGCCATTGACCGCACGACGTTCGTCGACGTGGCAGCCGTCGAACGTCGGGCGGCAGGTGGCCAGCGAGCCCACGGCCGGCAGCGGCGGCGGCGCTGGATTTGCGCACTCGGCAAAACCCGACCCATGGATTTGCGCACAGGCAGGGCCTCCGGCCCTCGTGCCCCGCGCGACAGTACCCCGCCCATGGCGGTGTCCCCCCCGCCCCCCGGACTTTGCCGCTCATACGACCAATCGCGACAGTACCTCGACCCGTGCGGCGGGCTTCGTCCGCCCCCGACGGTTCTTAATATATATATATTTATCTGTATTATAATTTTTTTTTGTAATTTATTCAATTATTCATTTTTTTGCCTATTTTAAAAGTTATAAGAAAAACGTCAAAAATTAAAGTATATGTAAATAATAAGAGATGAAAGTATTGCATTAAATTTGATAGTGGACGGGCTATGCATTGCGGGTTGGGGTACACCGAACAGGCTATATTCAATGCGGGTGGTCCAGACTGGGTGAATTATATTGTCGAGTCTTGGGTTTTTTATAAACCGAAGGGTAAAATGGTAAATTCCTATTGTAGGGTAGGAGTCCTATAAAATTCTTAGGTTTATGACACCTTACTATGCTAGATTTAGGAGTGTTATAAAAATTTAAACGGACGTCATGATTCATTTGTATGATTGAACGGTTGAGATGTTATGATCTAACCAGATTAGATGGTCCACATTATTATATCTATAGAGATAAAATGAGAAAGCCCGATGTTTAAGGCAAAGACATGTTTGTTCTTATTAATATATTAATATATTCTCTTATAAAACAGTGACATGGGACAATGATATAGACTTGCACGTATCTTATGTTATTATTATTATTATTTTATTATTGAATTGACCTTTTTCCCGAAGTTCACGATCTTAACTTCTTATCATTGCAGATTCATTAATGACCATTAATTTACCTTTGAAATATTTTGTTAAATCTGTTCTTAAACTTGTAAATAATTACAATTAATTCCTAAACTAATATAATTAACCAAGTAAAAAACACAGCAAGAAAGGAAAAGTTGCAATCACGGTTGATCATAAACGTATGGGTATGTATGGATTAAACTGTTGACCACTCAACGCCCGTTCTCGATGCGTCGCTGCGGGCTTCGCCCGCCCATCGGCGGGCATAGCCCGCCCCCCGGCGGCTGCGCAGGCGTTGAGTGCACTCAACGCCCGGGGCGTTGAGTGCACTCAACGCCCCGCCCCGTCGGAGGTGGCCCTGCCGACTCGCCCTTGAGCTTTTCCCACTTCTACCATGTACAGTAGATTGACCGCGAAACCTCTCTCACAGGAACTCTTGGACCGTCTCGCGGATGCGCAGGAAAGGGCCAGCTCCAAGACCTCCAAGTACGCTCCATGGCTCTCATCCAAAAGGCCTGCCGACTCGCCCTACCGACCAAAGAGGGCAAAAATGATTCGGCGGAACCCTACGGCGGAAGAGTCTGCTTCTCCGACCTCTACCCCCAATCGCGAGCACCTCGCCGTCCTTGTGGAGGTATTTTACTTACCTCTTCTGGCAGAAAACCTCAAGTTCATTAAACTGAGTCTCAGACCTATCTGCAGGAAATCCTGCTAGAGAGCGACGTTGGCGCTCCCCCGGCGAATGCGGAGACCCTCCGGCTCCCCGAAGGGAGCGAACAGCCGGCTCTAGAGACTGCCCCCCAAGTTACCCGGGCCGAAACAGTAGCCGTTCCAGGCATGACTGATGGTTACCTTATCGCATTCTTTAACCCACATGTCTTCTTGCTTAAACTGTTTCTCGCAGCTCCTCCCTTTGGGACTTCAGGTCTAGTCAGTCCAGTGCCCAAGACCCCGGCCGCCGAGGTCCCGAAGGAACCGGCGCCAGGCACTCAGCCCTCGACCAGAAAGCTCCTGATGTCCCTCATTCTGCCGAGACCCTTCTGCAGCTCAAACTCCAACCTGTCTGGGATGGGGAAAGACGGGCCACCCGCACTTTGCGGGATCCTTCGAGGGAAGACCGGGGCCTTCCCGCCCGCCACCGAGTGGGAGCGCCATCCCAACGCCAGGTAAATCGCTGAACCTTCTCTTTCTCGCTTGAATCTGATCCTGATTGTGGTCGAAAACTCCTTGCCAGGTTACTGGGACACCTCGGCGGCGGCCCCTGATGTCGAGGAGGTGTTCTCGCCCCCACCGTCTCCCAACGAGCTCGCCAACTTCCTCAGAGATCCCGGGGATGCTGAGACACTGAAGGAGCGGATGGTGGAGGTCCTGGCGAAACTGATTTGGATGCAGCGGGATGACTCTCATAGGGAGAAAGTTCACGAGGCTGCGACTGAGCGTCGGCTAGGCATCCTCGAGCGGGACTACGCGCACCACGTTGGGGAGATGGAGCAGCAAGGAGGCGGGTGCGAGGAGACGTCTCCCGGGAGACACATTGCGCGAGCCCGGAACCAGATGCGCTTGGTCAACCAGGAACGAACGGCTGTGAGCGCCTATTACTACCCGCGAGTGTCGCCGAGGTCGGGGAGGCGAGGCCGGGGCCGTTGGCAATCTGTCCAATACTGAGCTCTCCGGTTCCCGCCTCCTCTTATTCTAGCGTCTCGCAAGATTCTGTAAAAACAATCACTTTAATTTTGCCCTCGCTCGGCGAGTGGCCACCTGTGTATTTTTAATAATGCTTTCGCTTAACACAATGTATTATTCTGCCGAATATGCTTGTTTTTTTCATTCTTTCTGTGCTATGCCTTTCGTTTACCCAGGGTCTATGCCTGGAGGCTTTCGCCAATTGCAGGTAAGGAGTGGCAGCCGGGTTGGGCGAATTACGAGGCGCCGGAATATTAAAGACGCTATCCGCACCCCCGCCTTAGGAAAATCTCATGATTGCCGAAATTGTCTATAAATAGGCTGGCTCACCAACCGCATTTACTTCCATATGATTTCGGGTCTTCGTTTTCCTTCCATGCGATCTCGCCTCTTTGAGATCTCGCGCCTGCGCAAACCCGTCTTCCTTCGCACATTCGCAAAAATGTCGGGAGAGACAGACGGTTGGACTAAATGCGTGCAAGGCTACATTGATCACGACTTCCCCCTGCAAGTTGACTGAGGAGGAGTACCTTTTCGCAGTGACCAATTACGTCCTACCAGGGTTCGTCGCGCGGCGTCCCGAGAGCGACGACAAAATCAACTTCTTCCCGCAAAGTGTTAAATTTGTGCCCTAGTGAAGGCTGAATGACAGAAACCTGGTGGTTTCCTAAAGTCCTTGCCGATTTCGGAATGGAAGTTCGATGACATATCAATGGATTTCGTGCACGGCTTGCCGAGATCGCAGAAAGGGAACGATGTCGCCAGATGAAGCACCGGTAACGACACTTACCACGACGAGGAGATCTTGATCGGCGAGGAGAAGGGCCGCGAGTTGGAGCATCTCGCCGGTCAGAAGATGGACCACCAGCGTGCTCGGCCGCCTTGCCCTGCCCGCGACCTCCATGGCCGGAATCCCCGACTCTTGGAGGGTAGTAGCTCGACCGCGGCTTAACCGTCTTCCCGACCACAGACTTCGACAGAGGCAGCGGAGGCTGCGGCGAACTCGCCGGTTGGTGCGAGGTCTTCAGCAGAGGAGGCGGAGGAGGTCGCGGCGTGACAGTTTGTTGCGGGGCGACTAGAGGCGGCGGCGGCGGTAAAGAAACAGTCACCGTCGGGATGGCAGCAACGTTCGGAGGCGGCGGCGGCAGCACCGAACTCGCCGCTGGCGGCACAGAATCTCGCGCAGGGGCGGGCGGGGCCTTACTCGTCGGAAGGTCCTTGCTCGTCGTCGCCACCTTCTTTGGCAGAGGATCCTTCAGCGATGGTTCCTTGCTCGCCGCAGGAACCGAGGCTTCAGATACCCTCTTGGAGCCAACATTAATCCGGACCGTATGCGCGGTCCTGACTGGTCTCTCGGCTGCGAGGGCGAGTAGCGGCGCGGAGTTCAGCGGGGCGACATTCAAAGCCGCGTCGGCATCCCCCGACGGAGAATCTGCGAGCATAAGAGCAGAGTCAGCGAGAAGCATAAAAAGCGATCAACTGATGTGAAAAAGAATATCTCGGCAGCATGGCGACCTGGCAAGGAGACGACTTCGACCTGCTGCGGCGCCGGAGTGGTGGCGAGCTCCGGGATATCCAGCGAGCCGAGTAGGCTCGCGTCAGGGGCGACCACATTGGGAATGTCGTCGAGCCCTAGGTCGCTGAGCAGCTTCAGCGTGCTAGCAGAGCGCGCGGGATTACTAGTCGAATCCGCGACTTGCGCAGGAGGTGGCGGCGAATCAGCCGCGTCAGAGGAGGGTTTCTTCTTGGATTTCTTGGTCTTCTTCTTCTTGAGGGGGGGTAAGTAGGCGACGACGTCTTCTTCGCGCGGCCTTTTGGGCTTAGCAACACCGAGAACGCCAGTTAGCGCGGCGAGGCTGTCATGAAGAAATTTCTCGGCGTCCGACATCATGCGCGAGCTCTGAAAATCCGGCTGAAAAACCAGCCCCCCTATTTATAGAGATCGGCAGACAGTCATCAAGTGCGAGCAACCCTGATACTCGGCATAGCAGCTCGTCGAATAAGTGTTGGATGGTTCTTTCCGAGTTCCTACGTCGCTCGAAAAGAGCGGAGATTGTGTACAACCCGTATTCGTCGAGGGTGGGTCCTACCACAGCCAGGTCAGCAGGAGTTAAGGTCAACAAGTCAAGACAGAAGTCAGCATCAGCGCGCAAGACCTTAGAAGGTCTGGGCGAGTATGGCGAGCTCCCCTCGCATACTCGTCAGGTAGGCGACTAAGCGAGATACTCGCTCAGCCCGCGCGAGTTCCTCTAGGAAGTCGCCAGAGGGTGGGGTATAAATATGACCCCCCCTCCTTGATTTGCCTATAAATAAGACCCCAGAGGTACGAGGTGAGGCACGGGAAATCCTTGGAAGGATACTCGCGAGCTTCATTTTCGGGATACTAGACAAGCCTTTGGATTCCTTTTCCTTAGAGATCAAATCGCGACCTTGCGACTTCGTCATCAGCTAGCTTCCCTCGTACCCAGTTCAACCATCTTTGGTTGAGAAGGGGATGTTCCTTTCGAGCATCCGGGTACGTGGTGGGACCTTCCTGCCGCAACATCTGGGGTCCTGTTTGACCTAGTTCTTCATCCTAATCATCTTTGCCGTCTGATCTTGCCCCTGAGCCGGTAATCTTAGGCGGCATTGGTCCGATTTCTGAGGTTGAGATTTTTTCCTGGATTCAACAACTGTGAAGTATCGTTTTCCAATTCACCGCCTCGACGATCTCCTGGACTCGATGACCGGTGTCCAGATTTTTTCTAAGATTGACCTTCGTAGTGGGTACCATCAGATTAGAGTTAGAGAAGGGGATAAGTGTAAGACGGCCTTCAAGATGAAGGACGGCTTATATGAGTGGCTAATCATGTCGTTCAGACAATCGAACACGCCCAACACGTTCATGAGGGTGATGATACAGGTTCTGCATCCCTACATGGGCAAATATTTGGTGGTGTAATTTGATGATATTTTGATATAAAGACAGGGCCACACCGAGCACTTGCGCCATATTCGTTTGGTGTTCGAGCTCCTACGAAAGGAGCATTTACATCAAGTTGAAAAAGCGCTTGTTCCTATCCACATCCGTTCACTTCTTAGGTTATGTAGTTTCAACAAGGTAAAGGCGATTCGTGAGTGGCCCGTTCCGACGAACATTCATGAGACCCGTAGTTTTCATGAACTTGTCACCTTCTATAGGAGATTTGTATGTGCCTTCAGTTCAATTATGACCCCCATTACGAGCTGCATTCTCAAGGGTGATTTCCTTTAGAGCATTCGAGGAGATTAAGTAGAAAATGTCTACTGCTCCCGTTCTACGCTTACCTGATTTTTCTAAGGCCTTCAATGTAGCCTGTGATGCGTCAGGAGTTGGCATCGGCGCGATACTTAGTCAGGAAGGTCATCCAGTTGTCTACTTCAGCGAGAAGCTGAATGATGCCCGGCATAAGTATTTAAATTATGATCGGGAGTTCTATGTCATTGTACAGACACTGCATTATTGACGTCATTACCTCTTGTATAAGGAATTTGTTTTGTACTCTGACCATCAGGCACTGAGGTACCTCGATTAATAGAAGAAATTGGGTCACCGTCATGCGAAATGGATGGAATATATACAGGAGTTTCATTATGTTCTCAAACAACCGAGCGGGTGCTGAGACCAAACCGGTTGACTCCTTGAGCCGCCGAGTCAATATTCTCTACACCATGAGCACTCGAGCAGTGGGCTTTGAGCGACTAGCTTACGATTATCCAGAGTGCCCAGATTTCGAGGACATTTATGCCACGTTATCGAGGGACCCTCCTGATCTTCGTGAGGGTTATACGATTTCAGACGAGTACTTATTCATGGGCTCGCGCCTCTGCGTTCCTCGGTCATCCCTCCGAGATTTCCTTATTTGGGAGCTACACGCAAACGAAGCAGCGTGACACTTCGGCCGAGACAAGACGATTGCATTAGTCGGGAATCACTTCTTCTGGCCCGGCCTGAAGAAGTATGTTACTAGGGTTGTCAGGCATTGTCGAGTCTACCAGACCGCGAAGGGATCCCGCCAGCTCACTGGATTATACACCCCACTATCCGTTCCCCAGAGGCCCTGGCCTGATATTAGCATAGACTTTATTCTGGGGCTCTTGCACTTTGAGGAATCTTTGTAGCGGTGGACCGTTTTTCTAAAATGACTCATTTTATCCCATGTTGAAAGACCGTTGATGTCTCTCACGTGGCTGTGCTTTTCTTTAGAGAGGTACTCAAGTATCAAAGACTACCCACTTCCATAGTCATCGATCGCGACGTGCATTTCATGAGTTATTTTTGGAAGACATTATGAAAGAAGACCGGTACAACCCTGATGTTCTCCTCCGCCTACCACCCACAGACGGATGGACAAACTGAGGTTGTCAACCGTAGTCTTGGGACACTGCTGCGTTGTCTTGTTGGGTATAGTTCGTCCACCCGAGATTCTGTTTTCTCCATAGCCTAATTTGCATATAATAGTTCTGTCAATATGACCACATGTTTGAGTCTATTGCATATCATGTTAGGATATAAGCCTAGAAAACCTATTGACTTGATAGATATTCTCCTTGAGTTCAGAACCAGTGAGTTAGCAGAGTCTTTCATCCAGCATGTAAATACACTTCATGAGTCGGTCCGTAAGAAAATTATATATAATAATGATTAAAATCGAGTAGACCAGCACCGGAGAGAACAAATTTTGAGGTGGGAGAGCAAGTGTTGATTCGCATTCAACCTGAAAGGGTCCCGCAAGGACCAGCAAAGAAATTAAACGCTCGCCAAATGGGCCCCTACACAGTCGTGCGGCAGATTGGTACAAACGCGTATGAAATTGACATCACTCATGGTATGGCCATCAACCGAGTATTCAACGTAGATGATCTGACTCCTTACTACAAGGAGCACGTGCATGTGGACCCTTTCTCCACACCTTTACCATAGCCTTCACCGCCTACTGCCCCTACCAATCCCTCCTTGTTGCCACCCGAGAAGTCTCTCCATGGGGATCAATTGCACCATCGACACTTCTACCAATCCAGCAGTCAGACGGAGATACATTAAAGCCAAAGCCATTTGCTGCTACAGATGACGCTTCAGATCATTGGTCACAACAACTGCACCACGGGCAGGCGAGATATTGTGCATTATCTTGTCCGTTGGAGCGGTCGACCGATACACGATGCTATCATGGATTTCTTCAGAGGAGCTCGAGAGACTCGCCCCGCAACTACGTAGTGAGTACGACTAATTTCACTCACCGGAGATGAGTGCTTTCAAGCCGGGGGGAGTTGATGGCGCGCAACGCCCGACACAGGTGTATTCCTGCAGGAGGCGGTGATTCGCTACCCAATCCGACGATCCGAGTCCGTGGTTACATCCAGATGTTTGATCCGAGTAGATTTCATATATTAATTTTTATTTTTGAGTTGTACTTAACGTCTGATCGACCCAAACAGTACGATCTGTTCGATTCGGGTGCTTATGTTGTCTTACAGTTATGCAACGGCTATGATTTTAGAGTTATATATATAGCGGTAGGCGGTTCATGGGGATCATCCAAGGCTTGCGACAGTTTTCTGCAAATCGTCAGTCTCTTCATCTTGGTGCGACGCGGGAAGTCCTTCCTTGGTGCGACACCAAGGTGATCTCCTCTTTCCTCCCCTGCAACCAGCCAATGAAAGTCCCCAAGCCTCCAGTCAGCCACCGTGAGTCAACCTTCCCCTCCGTTTTCCACTAACCTACTCCATGTCGATCAAAAATCCCGACATCTCTCTCCTCGCAGTTAATCTGTCGATCGATCCAAGTCCACCTCCTCTTCACCCTGCCATCTGCCAACCTCCACCTGAAGCCAACCCACCTACAGCCGGCCCAGACCCACCCGCCTCCTCCTCCCTGCTAATAGGCCAACCGGTCCTACCGCGCCTCTCCTCCACCCAGCCATGCAGCGCCTCTACCTGAAACCTGACTACCCACCAGCCTCCTCCTCCCTGCAACCTATAGGCCGATCCCTCCCCGCCTCCCCTTCATCAGCCATCCCGACCCCTCCATCCCCTCCCCCCTGTTGTGGATTCCACCTCAAATCAGCCAGCCCCCCATTCCCGAGACCCTCCCCACAACACTAACCGAGCCATATTAGTCCAGATCCCCTCTTCTAACACCCCCCACATTGCAGCGATCATGGATGTCATCCAACAACCGTCGTTACCGGCGCCTGCACATGTGAATTGTGGTATAAAGTTTTATTCTCTATTGTTGTTTATTTTGACACTTGTTCTATTGTGGATGTTATTTTACTTGCTATTAGTTCATTCGTTATTTGATTTGCAGGGCTTATTCTGTGTGATAAATATTAAATGTGCCTCTATCGTTTGTTGAATGAACTTTGTTCTCTTCAATTAAAATTTGTGAATGCTTGTGCACTTGCTCGTGTTATAATAATTAATTACTATTGTTGATTTTAAGTCGGACCTCCTCTTGCACTTTGAACATTCTCCATCGCATATAAGATTGCATTTAGTGAGTCCACACTGAGTCAACCTACCACTGCATCAGGTTTTAGGGTGAGGTAAGGCGAGAGACGAGAGGAAGAAATTTGGTTTGCTAATATAACAAATAGGAGTAAAAAATAGGCTTATTTGTGTAAAATTGTATTTATTTTTGGTTGCAAATAATGAGATATGGTTTGCTTATAACAACGCCGTTCAAATTCTATCATCTTATATTTATATTGGTAAATTATTAATTTTATTGCACTTGTATTACTGTTAAGATGTGCATCCATAATAACAATTTGTGTGATTGAATTTTCTCCTAAAATCACCTTACAATCTTCACAGAAAGTTTAATTTTCCTACTCATTGGAATTATTTTTTTAGTGGCACTTATTTTTAAACTAACGACCTGGAGGAAAATGAGTTTGAAACTTACCTATGACAAAGGACATGAAGAGAAGAAGAACAACAATAAAAAACTGGTCACGTGCACGCCTCCATTGAGAAAAGCATACACTGTCAGGTTTCCTGGTTCTGATTTCGGTAGTTATGGCTCCACACCATCCACATTTAAAAATGGGAGAATAGGTTGCAAGAAGAAGGCGTAATCCACAGCCCCAGCACGTCCTCTCATAGTCTTCTGACATGGATGTAACATGGTGATCTTCCTGCAAATTTATCAAATTTCAGATGCAAATGAAGTGTTATTGCCTATAAAATAACCTACATCAAGTACAAAATTTGAAACATTATATGATTTAAATAGAAAAAACATCCATCAAAAATATAAAAGACAAAATGCCAAAAGAGTGCGTCCACTGATTTTATAGAATATAACAAGGAATTGCACATTTAAACAAAAGATAACGATTCCATACAAACTTTATCCTAACTCAAATACCACCTTGTTTGAGTGGAGATTATAAAATTCGGGTTCATAGAAGTGGGTGGATTTGAATGCTAAATGTATTGTAATGAGGTTTTGAATAGGTGTTCCCTGATCTTTTTTTAGTTGTCACATGAACAAGTGAATTCAGGTAGTTGATGATAGCTAATGGTTATCAAAGAACAAACATATAGTGGATTAATAGGAATCTGGATAAAATATATCGCCACAAGCTCGATATTCATTTCCTCAAAGGTTAGGATCTCTCTAAGAGCCTCTTTCTCCAAAAAGAGCCAAACAAGACAAATGATCCAAAATGAAGAAATGACTCCTCCACTCCCATATATAGGAGGAAGTAGGCATACAACATAATTACATAAATTTCACTAGAACTACATAGATAAGTAGGACATGTAGATGGACCGGGGAGTCGTGTACGTATTGATACTGTTGGAACATGCGTTCCACTTCTCTTGTTTTGAGAATAACAAATCTCAGTGTGTATTTGATCACGATTGTTGTGTGTTTATAGTGTGCAGGTTTACAGGTACGAAGAACGCATTTTTCGATCTTTGTGACCTACCGTCGGGCGTTAACTCTACCGTTGGCGCTAGCGTTGAAGAATAAATGTTGAGTGCGCAAAGAGTCTTCTATGTGACCTATCGCCGGGCGTTAGGACTACCGCCGGGCGTTAGGACTACCGCCGGGCGTTAGGACTACCGCTGGGCGCTACTTATCTCGACGAATCGTCAAATGGACTGCATTGAAGATCAACCACTACCGTCGGGCGCTAGCCTTACCATGTCGCGGTATCCAAAAGTGGCGCGAATATTTTTTAGAATATTTTTCCTAATTTACTGCAAGCTACCGCCGCGCGGTAGCTTCCAACACAGCTTTCTCTATTTAAAACAACCCGAAATTGAGTTTCAAGAGATGGTTTTTCACAAAATTTGAAAGGGGAGTTCGCCCTACCCGTCTAGAGGGAAGGAAGGGGTCTTCCCAACTCATTTAGGAGGAGAGTTCTTCAGAGGAGATCAAAACCTTATTTAATCAAAAACCTTACTCCACCTGCCCTTGAAATCGAGCTTGCCCTCAAGTTCGAACCCCAGTAGGATGATCGGTTCCTCTGGCTCCTTGATCTCGCGCCAAAATAACATCTGACAGCGTGTCGCGCTGGAGTTGGTAAGGAGGTGTAGTGGCGGCGCCGTCAGAAGGACGAGCGGCTGAAACAATGGGGACAGCTGGTCCGGCGGAGCAGCAAGAGGCAGAAATGGCAGGATGGTCAGGGGAATATCGGTCAGCTGAATGAAGGTGTCCGACGGGACTGACGACGCAACATCGAACGACAGTAAGTTGGCAGGAGAAACCATGGTCGGCGGAAGGAACTGGTCCAGTGGGGACGATGGTGCGGTGCGAGGCAGCAACCGCAATGTGACTGGCCGACAACGAATGCAGCGATGTGGTCGGGGGCCGACGGAGCGGTGGCCGGCGGAGCAGGGGGCGACAACGCGGGAGGCGACGACGCGGGAGGCGACGGCGCGGGGGGCGACGGCGCTGGAGGCGACGACGCGGGGGGCGACGGCGGTGGAGGCGACGACGCGGGGGGCGACGGTACGGGAGGCGACGGCGCGGGAGGCGGCATGGCTGGAGGGACTGACAAGGCAGGGGCCAGTGGTATAGGAGGTGAAATAGACGTCGAAGGAGGCTGCCTCGGTTGCCGGTCCAAATGGGCCGAAAAGGCATCTGGGGAAAACAAGGAAGTAGGAATCACCGGAGGTGATGGTGGAGCGCAAAGAACATCTACGGGTAATCGAGAGACAACTTGCGTAATCAGAAGCTAGGGTGGAAATGGTGGTAGCATGCACAAGCTGGGGGGGCGCCGACACTGGGAGGGCACCGACACTGGTAGGGCGCCAACAATGGGAGAGGCGAGACTCCAAAGTGTCCTGAAGTCATTAATTTTTTGAATGTGGTGTTGAGACGAGATGTGAACCTGAAATGACTTCAACATCTTCCACAACATCGAACAAAGGGAGGCTTTATCCGTGACACTTAGTTTTATGTCGCGTAGTTGTATGTACATCCAAATTAATTGAGGAATATACTTAATTCAATTATGAATTAACCAAAATGTTCACTTAATACATGTGCGGTCTCTGGTCCCGATACTGCAGGAAACTAGGTGTACACTAAAAGGTAAATCGCGCGGGGCTCGAGTTGCAGGGATGGGATCGATGACATGCAGCTGCTGAAGGCTCGGGGCTTGAACAACAAGAATGGAGCGGGAACTGAACGTTGGGAGGGAATGGCGTGGGGGTGCGACAATTTCTGGAAGAAGGATTCTGCAGGGGGTGGTCGATCGAAGGAGGAAACAACGACTTCGTCGTCAATGATGCAGGTTGATGCATCCTTCGTCGAATCCTAAGTCACAGATTTTATTTTTTCATTAGCATGTATTTTTTTCGCGCATTTTCTTTTAAAATTGGTTAGCTCATCGGATTGACCGACCGATAAGATCTTGAATAAATAGATCCGGTAATTTTAGTAGTTAGGATGATAGAGACAAACTTAATTTATTTAAAAGACCCATAAACTCAAAGCCCAAAATATTAGAGCGGATATTTTTAAAAGCAAAACACCAATTTAGCTTGACCATGAAAGACAGCAATTGGAAGCAAGCTCTAGAAATAAATAATCCAGAAAGATATTATCTCATAAAAAGTTTGGAAAAATTAACGTTTGAAAAGTAATGACAAGTGATGAAGAAGGAAATAAATAATCCGGGGAGATATTAGCCCATGAGAAAATTGGGAAGAATCTCAGATTGGGAAAATAATCAAATGATTATATTTTGGAAAGCATTTTGCCAGCTATTAAATCTCACGGTCAGGAAGAAGCAAGGAACCCGGATAGAATAGAGGAACGAAGCCATCATCGTTCCCTCTGTAATACCGGTGACAGTTCCCACGCAATGCGCCTCCGCCTCCCTCCTTTGTTCCCTTCGGCGAATCCAAGCAGCCACCGTACAGCCTCCGCAGTAGCTGCAACAACCTTGAAGGTTCGCTGACTTCACGGCGGACCCATTCCCTGCTGCTCGCCGCCTGCCGCAAGTAGCCCGCTGTCCGCAACCACCGACGCTTGGCAGAATTCGTACCTCTGTGTTGTCAGCATCCTCCGTCGCCTGCTAGGTCGTCGTAGACCTCGCTATTGACTCCGGCGACCTCCTTCCCGATTGACGTCAACGCCGAACCGATCATTCCGTCAGCCAGTTATCTCGTTCACTCCTTTGGCTTTTCAGGTCGACGTCGACATCGGCCCCTTATTCCGTCGATCAAACTACTGGCTCCTCCACTGAGCTGGCTGGGCTTGGACCGGATCAAGCCCGGCGTAATCTCACCTCCTCACTACTTTAGTTTTGGCTATATTTTATGCGTCTTGGATAATTAATTAAAGCTTGTCTCGAACGCTCGCACTATTTAATTTTATCGTTTATTCCATAATTTTTTACTTGTGATTTTGCTTGTGAAATTACAAATCTCACGATGATTCAATTCGTTAGGTGTCGCGGAATACTTTTCTAATAACGATTAACGATCTCGTGAAGCTCAAACGGTTGAGAGTGCCTTTGTGCGAAAGCTCGATTTGGCCGCTCGGCCCCTTTTCAAAAATTAAAAGATCAAATTATTTCAAAACCTAGTTTTATTTTATAACAAAAAATTTATATTTTGCTAAAAAATATTTAATTTTTAAAATCCTAATCCGAGTCTACATCAGTTGGCATCAAAGGAGGTTGATTCGCTCCTATCGGGAATCAGCGATCCGGATTTAAAAAGAACCTTTAAAATATTTGAGTTGTTATTATTATTATTATTTTTTAAAAAAGAGAGTTCTTTTTGTTCGAAAAATAATAATAATTTAGAGCAATTTAAAATTAAGTTGTTTAAAACTTTTAAGCCTTTATTAAAAAATAAAATAAATAAAAGGGGAGTTTTCTAAATCGTCTAACAAAAAATGGAGAATATGCACAAGCAACTTAAAAAGTTAATGAAAAACGTTGAGTTTGTCACTGCAGTTCTCAAGCAGAGTCTGAATGAGTTGTGCGCCGATGTACACAACCTAAAAATAATAATGCACGAACGATATGTTTTTTCTAATCACTTCCCAACTACGGGTCAACTAGGGGAACCCGAGCTTCAGAATTTTAATAGCGATCTTACTAATCACATTGTTTCCCCCACGAGCACCTTTACCACACTTAGCTCCACAAAAGCACTCCCTCCAGTCGAGGAATTTCTTCCTAAGCCCCATCCCCAAGAAGAAAATCTTCTTCCTTAACCTTGTCCTCAGGAAGAAAAGCTTCTTCCTCCTATTCACGACTTCTCGACTGAAATGAAATTTTCACTAGTTCACACTAGAGCGCTACCTCTATTCGCCGAGTTTATTTCTGAGTCCCCGCCCCGGGAAGAACTTATTAGTGACGTGTCACTCACCATAGACGACACTAACCTGATCTTAGTGCTTCTCGAGTCACCTAGTCTATCACAGTTGCCCATCCCTGAGGCCGAAAACATGTTGTTTGATGATCACTTGTCACTCACATTAAAGTCATCACAATATATCAACGTTGTCAGGATCGAGATCCTGGATGAGATTGTTTTGAGGTAGGATAGTAGGGTCGGATCGTGTATCGCTCTACAACATCGGGATCAATTTAGGATCGTAAGATCCTATGATCTGGATCACGATTCTGACAACCTTGCAATATATTGATTTTATATACAGAGAATATCATTTTATGTCATTACATCATCTTATAAATATAAATGCGTTTGAAATTTTTTATTAGCAAATTATTGATATATTTAAGCAAACTCGTGTTTTAAGGATAGTGATAACTCCAAAAATTTTCACTCTCAATAAGGATACATGTTTTAAAAGATTTCTTTAGAAGCTTTTAAAAGATAAAATTGGAAATAATTTTAAAATTTGTAGTATAAAGTTGGATATAAGCGGATTTGTGGAGCTGCAACATTATACTAAATATTTTATATCAAAATTTTGGAACATATTATGGGGTTGAGAGGACACCACACTCGAGTTTAGTAAAATTTATCACTCTCTAACCGATGAACTGACTGAAATTGTTAATCAGAATTTGAAGAATCTTCTTAGACGTTTAATCGGGGCAAACCTAAAGCAATGAGATCTTGTACCTCCATAGGCAAAATTCACATTTAATAATTTTAAAATCCGCCCTCGTACTATCTCCTTTCGAGATTTTTTATGCATTGCCCCACCCACCTGACCATCATCATCTCTCGTTCCATGAATGTATTTCATTCGATGTGCAAGCTCATATTAATTATTTAAAAGAATTGGATAAAATTACTGCTAATATTTTATGAGCAACTTTTGAACATTACAAACTCACGGTCGATCGTTATCGCCATGAGTTGTACTTTTCAAAAGGAGATCAGGTGATTGCTCACTGCAGGAGACTTGGTCTAGTTCATGTTCAAAAAAGCGCATCAGACCACCAATTGAGCCACCCGTCAAGGCCCCAAATATTTCACCCAATCTAGCACCAGCGACGATGTCAGATCTCTCCATTGCCAGTTTTTGCGGAGTCTCGTCGGGGTCAAGCTCTTTCAATCTCGGGAGAATTGATGCATCCTTCGTCGCATCTTAAGTCACACATTTTTTTTATTAACATGTATTTCAACGCGCATTTTCTTTTAAAATTGGTTGACTCATCGGGTTGACCGTCCGATAAGACCATGAATAAATAGATCTGGTAATTTTAGTAGTTAGGACGGTAAAGACAAGCTTAATTTATTTAAAAGACGCATAAACTTAAATCCCAAAATATTAGAGCGGATATTATTAAAACCAAAACACCAATTTAGCTCAACCATGAAAGATAGCAATTGGAAGCAAACTCTGGAAATAAATAATCCAGAAAGATATTATCCCATAAAAAGTTTGGAAAATTAACGTTTGAAAAGTAATGGTAAGTGCTGAAGAAGGAAATAAATAATCCAGTGAGATATTAGCCCATGAGAAAAATTGGGAAGAACCTCAGATTTGGAAAATAATCAAATGATTATATTTTGGAAAGGATTTTGCCAGCCAGCTATTAAATCACACGGTCAGGAAGAAGCAAGGAACCCGGATAGAACAGAGGAGCAAAGACATCTTCGTTCCCTCTATAATACCGACAGCAGTTCTCACGCGACGCGCCTCCGCCTCCCTCCTTTGTTCCCTCCGGCGAATCCAAGCAGCCACCGTACAGCAGCTGCGACAACCCCGAAGATTCGCTGACTTCACGGCGGGCCCATTCTCAGCTGCTCGCCGCCTGCCGCAAGCCGCTCGTCGTCTGCAACCACCGACGCTTGGCAGAATTCGCACCTCTGTACTGTCGGCGTCCTCCGCCGCCTGCTAGGTCGCCATCAACCTCGCTATCGACTCCGACGACCTCCTTCCCGATTGACGTCAACGCTGAGTCGATCATTCCGTCAGCCGGCTATCTGGTTCACTCCTTCCGCTTTTCTGATCGACGTCGACATCGGCCCCTTATTCCGTCGATCAAACTACTGGCTCCTCCACTAAGCTGGCTGGGCTTGGACTGAATCAAGCACTGGGTAATCTCATCTCCTCATTGCTTCCTTTTTGGCTATATTTTATGCATCTTGGATAATTAATTAAAACTTGCCTCGAACGTTCGCGCTATTTAATTTTATCGTTTATTCCATAAATTTACTTGTGGAATTACAAATCCCGCGACAATTCAATTCGTTAGGCGCCGCGGAATATTTTCTAATAATGATTAACGATCTCGTGAAGCTCAAACGGTTGAGAGTGCCTTTGCGCAAAATCTCGATTTGGCCGCTCGCCCCTTTTCGAAAATTAAAAGATCAAATTATTTCAAAACCTAGTTTTATTTTATAACAAAAAAATTTATATTTTGCTAAAAATATATTTAATTGTTAAAACCCTAATCCGAGTCTACATCAGGTAGATGGCAACAGGAATCAACGACTTTGGAGTCGTCGAGCGGGCGATGGTTGTCGAAGAAGCAGGAGGCGTGAGTGGAGGTGTCGCCGTCGCCGAATCAGAACGAGGACGATGATCCCGTGAGGGTGGAGTGGAAGGGACGATCACGTTGTCGATTTGAGCGTAATAACGGTGTTAAGTTGTGGCTTTCTTGTTTGGATGTCGATGCTTGTTGTGGAGGAAGGCAACAGACTCTAAATCAATGTGCGTCGAGGAGGAAGATGACTGGCTTGGAGGGGAGTTCAATAGAGGATTGATGGTGGCTTGCCGAAGTAGCGACGGTGATTTTAGCTCTGATACTAATATATTATGGGCTTGTTTGTTGGGATCGTTGGAGGTCGGCAACGGAGATACAAGGGAGTTTAAACCCTAGAACTTGTGAAAGGAGATTGAAGTTAAGAAAAGAGGAAGAGAAAACCACAGGTGCTAGCTACCTTTCGATCCTTGTGTTTTGTCTTCGTTGCTGGCAAGTCCCCTCGTCTAAATCACGCGAGCCTCTTCCTCGAAGGAGCGAAGGTTTTGTTCTCCATTTCTGCTCGTCGTTTCCCATTTTTTGTATTATATTTCTGCTTTTCAAATGTGGTGATGGAAACTAGTCCATATTTAAGGCGAGATTGGGGTGCGTGGAAGGAGGAAGACTTTCCCAAAGCTTCTCCAGGTTTCACGCCCTGGTGTGATGTTTCCAAACAAAGGTCTCCGCCAGAAACTTCTTTGCCTGAACGCCGTCAGAGATATAGTCGGAGGGCTCATTGGAGATTGTATTCTCCGCCGGATGGACGAGGATGTTGCTTTGGCCAAGAAGGCCTGCGGGAGAGTTGAATGAAGGGATAGAAATACCGCCGGAAGATGCCCTCTTCGGATTATTTCCAAAGATGTCTCCAGAAAGGATGTCGATGGGTTCGCCGAGAATCTTATTTGCCGCTAGCTTGACAGAGTCATTGATCTGGCCTTGGAGGCCATCGGGCGAGGAGCTGGAAGATGGGACAAAATCTTGTATTCGATTTCTATTTTTTAGATCTGCTCTTCAACAGTTTTTCCTCCACATTTTTTCTAGATCTGCTCTTGCACCCATTTTTTCTTGTTCCATTTTTTGGCTTCAGTTTTTTCCTGCATTGTAGTTTTTTTCAGATCTGCTCTAGCACCCATTTTTGAGCCGACCCCACTATAGTGGGATAAAGGCTTGAGTGTTGAGTTGTTGCTCTAGCACCCATTTTTTCGGGCCACTAAAAATGATATTTCCAATTTGTTAACATGAAAAAAGTGTAGATTTTCATTTTATTTAGTTTTTTTCTCTGAAAAAAATCTTCCGAATATATGTAATTAATGTGATCAATGTTAGGTTTGGATCCAGTGTGATCAATGCGATCAATGTCTTTTGAATCTATGTAATCAATGTGAATCTTATGAATCAATGTGAATCTTCTCAATATATGTAATCAAAGAGATTTCCACATTTGAATCTTATTGTAATCAATATGAATATATGTAGTGTAATTTTTAATGAAAAATTGCGGTGTTAGGTTAGGCTCTGATGTTTTTAGAGCATGTGCATATAAACATAGATTCAATGTTAGGTCTTTGCATTTAAATATATATATTTTACAAAACTTCATTTTTGGCAAACGATTTTTATGCACTGCTTTTCGAATAACTCTTCAAACTTCAGTTTACACAAATAGATTTTAACAGCAAACTCCATTTTTCAAAACAGCTCCTTTTTCAAACTTCATTTCTATCAACTACTTTTTGATCAACAACTGTTGAAATAAACGAAGTCATAAAGAAGTTGTCAATGACAAACATGTAGCTAAACCAATGTGATTTGGGTAGAGGTGTGATAAAGTCTATGTGATGTCATCCCATATTACTTCTAGTATCCGTAAGAACTAGAGAAGCCAAAAAAAAAAAAAACTACCACATATTATGTGCATTGTCATATAAAGCAATTTGCCACAATTTTCTTATGGTAATCTTTGATAAAGGAGAGATACACTAGAGTGCCAGTTGTTGTCATGGAATGAAATTAGCTTAATAATTTGGGAATCCATATAAATGAATCCTCTTCCACCAAGCACAACTTGTAGTGTAGGCATCCTCTACACATTTCAGAGGGTGGATGCGTTGTTGGATTAATTTTGAAATCCACTGTGATTTTAGAGTGATTCTTATATCTGCCTTCTATTTGCATGGAGTCGATGTCTGGACACCATGGCTTAAAGATGGACATTAATTGTTGTCCTCCCCTTCCTAAGTTATATTTGATTGAAAAATCACTCATGTAATTTGATTATCCCTTTTTCATGTGGTGGTATTGTAATTTTTATGGTTCGAGATGTGTCTGAGGCTATAACGATCTGAACCATAAATTGTCTCCTAAGAAGTCATAGCGACCAATATTATATGTGAGGACCAATGACAACAATATTTGTCTGCAATAGTTGATCCTTTGAGCTCACAGTAATAAACGCAAAAATGACATTATTGGATGATTCTTGCTTTGAATATTCAGTAACGGTCTCATCTTTATGGTTGTATATAGAAGGGCATAATGAGCTTATGCTCACCTCTTGTTGTAGGCTTGTAGCTATATTCAATGGTCAGATAGGGGTTATGTTGTAAAAGGCGCGCCTAAGGCTCCAGACTCACCGGGCTCAGAGGTTTGTGCCTTCGTGCGCCTTTTTTGCGTCTTTGACCATTAATGGCACACCTGAGTGTGATTTTTATTGTAAACTTTTCTTTTCAAAATAATGAAAAATATAATGCAAGAAAATAATTTGTATTATGATTTAGTGTTTTTGAAACATAATCGATCGTTGAGACTTAGATATAATGCAAATGACCGTACTTATTTTATTTTTTAAGAGATATAAATGATAATAATGAATGATTAATGAGTAAAATACATGAAGAATCTGTTCAAGAAAGATGAACTTATGTTTGATGTTGACTATTTAAAATAATTGTAGTTGCGCTTTGCATTCCTTGGGCACGCGCCTGCGCCTTTAGCCTTGCGCCTAGGCTCCAAGACCCCTGTGTGTATCGGTGCGCCTTGCGCCTTTAATAACTAAGGATAGGGGATATGTAGGTAAACTGTGGAGTTCTCCAAAAAGAAATATGTACACTTGTAGTACAATTTGTAACTAAAGTGGGGTGGCAGAGGGAGGCATGTTTGTGCTTACCTTGATTGTGCGCCATAAGATTGTGGAGAACTTTGCATTGAACATCTTAGGAGTGTTAGAGTTATGGGATGGCATACTTCTGAGATGTCTCCTAGAAGTGATGCAGGACAGACGTCACACCTGCCTATCACCCCGTGGTCCACCCAGGGGGCCCACCTTGGCGTCACACAGGGTCGCGGCCCGTACACCCAAACCCATCCCCGGCCCCACAACAGGGCCGATAGGTTGTTGAGGCCGGGGCTCGATCCCCTGACATCCTTGATAAAGAACTCACATGAGAGTTTTTGATGTAAACTGAGCTTCGTAAACTTTAAATTTAAGCGGAAAATTGCTTGGCACAATGTTAAATTTTCTAAAATTAGAAACACCACCACATATCAGAAAGACTAACTTCCGGCTTACCAAAGTTTTAGGCTCTAAGTAAAATGCAGCAAGGGCACAAACCACACAGGGAACTAACACCAAAATAAAATAACGGTTAAGAATGTTTAGGGCAAGCGCGCGCTACACTTGGATGTGACAATAACTTACTGAAATTATCATAATAAAGCACTAATAAAGAGATTGAGAGGCGGAGGAAAGAAATCTCACCGGGAGGTTTCCGGCATTCGCATTCCGAGCTCTTCACGGGGAAGTAACGACCATCGAGGGGGTGGTCAAGCGAGGTGGCGGCTGTCGGATGTTGTTTTGGATAAGGGGAAAGAGGGAGTGTCAGAGGGACGGTATGTGGGAAATGGTGGGAGGTTGGCTGTAGGGCTAGAATGGGGAAGAGAGGGTGGCTGGAGATGGGCAGGCCGAAGTAGATTCATGGGGAAAGACCGCCGGAAGGAGGGCCAGTGGGAGGAGGGAGATCGGGAAAAAGCCGGGGTGCGCTGGAGGTTTAGGCGACGGACGGGAGAACTTTCGGGTGAGGCCGACTGAAAGCGGAGACCGAGAGGAAACCTGGGAGGGATGGATGGCTTGGCGACGGGGACGAGAAGGCTTTCAGGAGGCTACCGACTGGAGAAGCTTGGCGGCGGAACGGGAGCACGGCTCGGACGGCGGAAAGAAACTACTGAGAGCGAAGACGGCTCTCAGCAATTTCTTTTTTCCAAAACCGGGTCTAGGGCAACCGGGTGGAAAGCACATATATATATAGGCCTCCACCTCTCTCAATCTTCAAATATTTAATAAGAAAAGAAAATAACAAAACAAACTAATTTCAGCACATGTCCTCCAACAACAAACGCGACGACCCACCCCACCCAATCCAACCCGAACCAATCCATTTAAGTTCACGCGAGACTGTCAATCTCACGTGTCGGACCAAAATAACACAATTCACACAATGACATGAAAAATAAGATACAAGGTTGCGATAGTAAATAAACAGATACGTCAATAGCCGTGACAATAAATAAATAACTAGAGTGTCGGCAACAGGATCACATCAGTTCCACCGGGGTTGAGAGAACTCGACCCCGACGAGACTGTGCTAATGACTGCAACTGAGAGATCTGTACGTCGACGTTCTAACTCTCTGGCACTGATCCAGCTGCTATCGAAGACGTCCCTGCCCCGCCAGGAGACGTTCTAACTATCGTTGGTAGGCTCCTGCTGGCGTCTGGAACTCCCGAACATCGAGTATCTGGTCAATCTCCTCTGTGATGGGTGTGAAGGCCGGCTGAAATTCCACGGTCGTCCCGGGCTCCAAGCTAGGTGGTGGCAAAGGAACTGTAGGTGGAGGTCCGTGGAAAGAGGAAAGGACTGTCACATTGAAAATCGGCGACGTACCGAATTCAAGGGCAGGTCAATAAGGTACGCGTTCTCACCCAGCCATTTCCTTACCTAAAAAGGACCGAAACGACGTTGTCGGAGCTTGTGGTATGTGACGTATGTCCCACTGGGAAATCTTTCCTTTCTGAAATGTACAAACACCCAATCCCCTTCCGAAAAAGACGCGTCGCGCCGATGGATATTGACACTGTCCTTGTATTTTTCGGATGTTACCTGCAACTTATTATGAATAATTTCATGCAAGGATTTTAAATTATCAATCCAAGTAGTAGCTTCAAAGGAAACACGCTCGTGAGAAGGTAATAAGTGGCGATCGAGGAAATGAGGAATAGGGAAGCCATAGACAATCTCAAAAGGAGACTTTTGGCTGGAGCGATTTATGGTACTGTTGTAGGCAAACTCGGCTTGGGCTAATGCCAAATCTCACTGCTTAGGTTGTTCTCCCGCTAAGCATCTCAATAAGTTGCCCAAACTTTGGTTGACCACTTCGGTTTGTTCATCAATCTGTGGGTGGTACGCACTACTAAAATTTAATTTTATGCCAAGTTTATTCCATAAAGTTTTCCAAAAATACATCATGAAATGAGTGTCCCTATTGGACATGAACGTGCGTGGAACCCCGTGAAGTCTAACTACCTCCCTAAAGAAAAGATTAGCTATGTGCGCGGTATCGGAAGTCTTCCGACAATGTGAAGTGGGTCATCTTGGAGAATCTATCAACAACTACAAATACGGAGTCGACTCCACGCGCCGCACAAGGGAAACCGCTCACAAAGTCCTGGAGACCTCATCACATGGCCGCTTAGGGACGGGTAAGGGAATGTACAATCAAGTGTTCTGGCATTGCCCCTTATACAATTGGCATGTGTAGCAGGCACGAACGTGGTTAATAATATCTTGTCTTATGCGAGGCCAATAATAACGCGTGGTTGCCAGATCAAACATCTTGGCCTGCCCAACATGTCCACCCAACCCAGATGAGTGCAACTCAATGAGCAAGGCCTCTCGTAGTGGGCCCTGGCAAATACATAACCTAGTGCCTCTAAATAAATACCCCTCGCTCACGCAGAACTGTCCCGTCGGGTCAGCTCCATGTAGCTGACACTCCGCCCACACATCACTAAAATCGCGCGGCTATCAACACACATTCGCCAAGTTTCGTCCTTCTTTGGAACCAGAAGGGCAGAAACAGCACAGGGACTAAGGCTCTCCCTCACATGGCCCTTCCGGAGTAGCTCGGACACCTGTCTCCTAAGCTCCTCGTGCTCTCTCGGGCTCATACGGAAATGGGGTAAATGGGGCAGACTTGCTCCTGGGACTAAGTTGATGCAGTGTTGGATGTCCCTCAACGGAGGGAACTGGTTGGGTAACTCGTTCGGGGTGAGGTCGCTAAACTCATTGATCAGAGGTCAAACAGCCGCAGGAATCTCCACAGAGGTGGGGGGGACTCCAGGCCGACTAATACATATGCGATGACACTTTCTCTCATCTCGCGGCAAAACTGTCGCTCTGTCAAAAGCATACGGGCGGGCGGATATGCTATGGAGGTGAGTGTGGTCGTGGGGGTAAGGGGCCCAGCTGGGGTTGCAACAAGGGGTGTGAATCGCTGTGAAACAAGACTGTTCTTCTGGGGAAGGACCGTCTTGCGACCGTGATGGTCAAAAGAATAAGAGTTCCTACACCCGTCATGGAGAATGCGTCGGTCATACTGCCACAGACGCCCTAAAAGGACATGACACACATCGAGTGGTGCAACATCGCACCACACCGAGTCGGAATAGGAAGGGCCAATGGCGAACTCAACGAGACATGGTGTCGCTAGTCACCCAGGATAACTCATAAGGTTGCTCCAGTTTCTGAATCTGGAGGCTCAACTTCTCTACCATGCGCTGAGAGACAAAATTCTTCATGCTCCCGCTGTCGACGATAATAGAACAGTAGTGCTATTGGATGCGAGCGGTGGTGCGAAAGATATTGTGGCTCAACCACGCGTCATCAGTGGTAGCTCTCGGGGTCAGTAGACTATGCTGCAGAACACAAATCAACTGATCTGGCTGCTCTCCCTCAACCTCACACTCTCTCAAGAGGGGCCTCTGTCTCTCCAGCTAAGTCGCTCTCCCAGATCCCATACTCTGGATCTCGTCCATCATCAACCTCAACAACGGTGGTAACTGTCGTCTCGGGCACTCAGATGATTTATACCTCGACTTCATACACTTGTAACATCGAAATACAGCTTAGAGGTGACGACCTCCTTCCCTTTCAGGGAAATCGAAGAGGGACCCGCAGGGGTAGGAGCAGGTAATATAGGTATAACAGTAGAAGGTAGGCTAGGGGTAGGTGAGGTATTTGTCTTAGTGGTCGACGTCGAAGACGAGGAATAATGAGTCATGTCAGTAGATTTCTGACCAGATGTCCTCTTCTGGAGAGCTTACACTCGGCATGCCCGACTGGAGATCTTTCCCAGGTCCCGGAAATCGTGTAGCTCAAACTGGTTTTGAATCGCGTACTATACCCCATTCAGATAACGGGCCACAACCATGTGGTCTTCCTCCTTCAGATCTAAGCAAGACTGGAGGACCAGGAACTCATTCGAGTATTTGTCGAAGGTTAGCTCGTCTTATCGTAGGTTGTGATACTTACAATACAAGGTCTGCATGAAATCTACGGGAACATACCTCCTCTTGAGTTGAGCCTTGAACTCAACCCAGGTGGTGATAGGTGGTTGTCCCATAGTGTATCACATCCGCTCGACTTGCCCCCACCACGTGAGTGTGGGGCCCTTCAGCTTCAGGGTAGCATACTCCACCTGCTGGTGGGCAGGTGCGCGCTTCCAGCTAAGGAATCGCTCAAGTCGTTCGCACCAATCAAGGCAAACCACCGGCTCTAGTGTGCCCTAAAAATCCCCAACATCTACTTTAATGTCAGCATCCCACCTAGGGGGATTCCTATTATCTTGATTTGCTAGTTGAGGTTCTGGTGGTTGTGTAGGAGGTCGTGCAGGAGGAGTAGGGGTTGTGCAGCAGGACCCCCTAAGTGATAATGTGCTTCCAAGTTGTTGAGCGTAGTACACAACCCTAAGTGCAGTGACATCGGTCATAGGTTCTTTCATACGCTTTCTCATATCTCCTAAATTTCCCTCTAGGTGTTACACTCTTGATTCCATGGACAAACTGGAAAACCCTTAACTTAAAATTTTGGAAGCGCAAATCGCTCGGCTATCCCACGATATGAGTGAGATATCCCAGCAGGCAGTGTTGTGGATATCGGCCGACATGTCGGACATGTCGGCCGACATGAAGGTTTGGGAGCAAAAACGCCACAAAACCGGCACAAGTTTCTTTAATAACGTTTTGAAAATAGCGGTCCGACATGTCGGTTAAAACCGACATGTCGGCACCAAATAACGCCCGATATCGGGCGTTATTTTCGTTTTTTTTTTAAATTATTTTTTTAATACTTCTAATTATAATAGATTACACCGACCCTTCTCATTTCGACCCCGCTCATTTTACTTCCCCGTCGCTCTGCCCTAGCTCTTCCCGTCGCTCTGCCCTAGCTCTCCACGTCGCTCCTGCCCTAGCTCTCCAGCGCGCATCGCGACACTGTCTCTCTGGTTATTTCTTCTCCCTGCTAGGTGGTGCTCTCTGGTTCTCTGATTCTCCAGTGCTCTCTAGCTCGTTGGTGCTCTCCCTCTCTCGCGCGCTGTCGGCACTCTTTCTCTGGTTCTTTCTTCTCTGTTCTCGCTGGTGCTCTCTGGTTCTCTGGTTATCTGGTGCTCTCAAGCTCGTTGGTGCTCTCCCTCTCTCGCGCGCTGTCGGCACTCTCTCTCTGGTTCTTTCTTCTCTGTTCTCGTTGGTGCTCTCTGGTTCTCTGGTTATCTGGTGCTCTCTAGCTCGTTGGTGCTCTCCCTCTCTCGCGCGCTGTCGGCACTCTCTCTCTGGTTCTTTCTTCTCTGTTCTCGCTGGTGCTCTCTTGTTCTTTCTTCACCTTGCTGGTTGGTGCTCTCTGGTTTTCTGGTTCTCTGGTGCTCTATAGCTCACTGGTCCTTTCCTCTCCCTGCTCGTTGGTGCTCTCTCGGCTGGTTCATTCTTCTCCCTACCTCCCGCACTCATTCTATCGCTATGCATTTCATTTTTTTAATGCTATAATATTATATCAAACATATTATCTAATATTAACTTTTTAAAAAGAATGAATATGCAGAGGCTACTTCATCTTGTCCTTATTTATTTGTAGAGGCTACTTTTGAGGTTTTGTCAATGCTATTACAAATTAAATATCACATCTCCCTACCTTGCTCGCTGGTTCATTCTTGTCCTGATTTATTTGTAGATGCTACTTTTGAGGTTTTGCCAAGACTATTACAAATTAAATATGCAAGTGATTATTATGTATATATTATTTTATTTACTAAAACTTTAAAACATATTCATTCTTTTTTAAAAGTTAATATTAGATAATATGTTTAGTGTAAAATTATAGCAGTTTAATCTTTAATGGTTTACTCGTTGGTGCTCGCTGGGCTAAAAGAAAGAACCAGAGATATGTTGTCGGACATGTCGGTCTGTTATTTTATTTGTGGTTGCCTTTCTAGTTGAAGTCAAAGATGAATTTTCATGGCCATAGTAGATGCGTTGTTGCTTTATTTGTCTTATTAGTTGCTGCTTTATTTTAATTTGACACTTTTATTAATCAACAAATGATTTGAAATACCCTTATTAATAGTTATTTATCCAACTTCATTTTGCAATCAATGATGCATGTATATCCAATCACATTTGTAGTTGCCCTACTGCTTTGTGGCTTTTAATAAATAAAATATGAGATGCTTTAAAAATTTGAATGATACTTGAATGCTTTGTTCATTTTGTTGGATACTTTGAAAGTTTGAATGATAGTTATAACTTTGTATACTAGTATACTACTGAGAATCTGAGATTGCAAATTTTGTTGGATAAATAAAGTATTGCATGGATAATATAAAAGATATCTGAAGATCTAACGATCTAATGAAGTTATGGGGCTTTTATGATGTTGATTTTTTTCCAACTAGCAATTTTTCTCGTGATATAGTCATGTAAAATAATTTTTCATTTCGCTTAACTAATACTATTTTCATTTCGTGTCCTATTAGAATGGCTTCTTCTGCTGGTTCTAATGAGGTTCCCGTATCACTGGTACCAACCGGTAGAGATCCGTTCTGGGCATTTGGTGAGAAGTTGGTTGCAAACGACACAAACCGAATCAAATGCAACTACTGCAAGCAGACAGTGAATGACGGAATTACACGGTTCAAGCATCACTTGGCTGGGTGGAAGGGTAATGTTAAGTCATGCCCTCAGGTTCCCGCCGATATTATGGCTAAAGCGGATTCGGCCCTGAACTCAAGTTTAAAGAGTAAGAGGGCTAAAAGTGCCAAGTTTCAAGCAATCCTGAATGAGGTGGTTGTTGGAGTTCATATTGATCAAGAAGAGGACACTAGCATACTTAGGAGCACAGGTTCAAAGGGTCCAATGGACCAGTTTGTTCATTCAGCTGTCGAGTCTACCAAGGGAAAAGAATCCCAACAGAGCACGATAGAGAGTAAGTACAAAAAGAAAGCCAGAGATGATGTTGCCGTGTACATAGGTAGATGGGCATATGAAAACGGGATCCCGTTTAACGCCATATGTAATTCATCCTTTCAGTAGATGGCTCATGTCATTGGTTTATGCGGACCTGGGATGAAGATCCCAACATTTTATGAGTTGAGAGAGAAAATTTTGCGTGGAGAGGTGGAGAGGACGAAGGAGATGTTGGGCATATTCACGCAGACCTGCAAATTGAATGGTTGCAGTATCATGACCGATGCGTGGACAGATGGGAAGGGTAGGAGCGTGATGAATATCATGATACATTGTAGTTCCGGAGTGGCATTCTGGCTTTCGAAGAATGTCTCCTCCTCCACACACGATGGAAAGTTCATCTTTGACTTCTTGGATGAGGCGATTGAAAGCCCTGAGAGCCCAGGAGAGCATAGTATCTTGCAGATTGTGACGGATAGCGCGTCCAATAATATGGTTGCTGCAAAGCTTATGGCGTTGAAAAGACCTACGATTTTTTGGACTTGTTGTGCGGCTCACACTATTAATCTATTGTTACAAGATATAGGAAAATTGAAGCCAATAAAGAGTGTTATCTCCTTAGGCCGGCAACTCTCTATATTCATCTATGGTCACACCATCTCGCTCGACATGTTTAGAGAAGCAACAAAGGAGTTGGACTCTCATGAGCTTATTTGACCAGGTGTGACGAGATTCGCCACAACATTTCTATCTTTAGAGAGCATCTTAGAGAAGAAGAATCAATTGAGGGGTTTATTCACATCTGCAAAGTGGGCTGCAACAAAGTTGGCCAGTAGTGCTGGGGGAAAACAGGTAAAACTATTGCTTCTTTATTCATTTCATTTAAAATATACGTTTTGAAAGTTGCCCTTTTATAGTATTTTCTTAATATTTTATTTTGCATATGGTAGGCTGCAATGATAGTGATGAGCGCTAGATTTTGGGCGAATGTCGAGCTAGCTGTTGGTATATTCACACCATTTGTGAGAGTTTTGAGAAGAGTCGACGGGGATACACCATCCATGAGATGGTTATATGGTGATATCAAAAAAGCTAGGGAAGAGGTTGTCGTAGTTCTCGATCACCAAGAGAACAAATATCTGCCTATATGGAAGTTGATTGATAACAGATGGGAGAAGAAGATGAGTAGCCCTTTGCACCTTGCAGGTTATTACTTAAACCCAAATTTTTATTATTTTTGTCGAGTGGAGATTGAACAGTCATATGCACTTTGCAGGGTATTACTTAAACCCATTTTTTTTTATTCTCATCGAGTGGAGATTGAGGCTGACGAAAGGTTTATGAGTGGTTTTGTTGAGTGTCTCTCAAGGATATATAGGAAAGACCCTTCTACACAGGATCACATCAGCGCTGAGCTTGATGTTTACCAATACCAACAAGGGTTATTTGGTAATGAAATGGCAAAGAGACAGCTACAAAATCCAAACTTAAATCCAGGTACATTTTAATATATATATTTATTAACAATAATTAGGTATTTATGTATAATAAATGAATAATTAATAATTTAATACATTGTGTCGTCATTTTAATTTTCACTGTACATTGGTGGCGGCTTAACGGTGCTGATACGCCGTACCTTAAAACTATGGCCATGAAAATTTTAAGTCTGACTACTTCATCTTCTGGCTGTGAGAGGAACTGGAGCACCTTCGAGATGGTATACATTAATTTAGTTATGTAGTTAAACATTTATATCTTATTATATGATTGTATGCATTATTTAACTTTTTTTAAAAATTTACAGATACATTATAAAAAGAGAAATAAACTTGATAGCAAGAGATTGAACGATTTAGTATTTGTAAAGTTCAATGCCTTGCTAAAGTCGAAATATTCAGAGACATCTCGAGATCCATTGGCAGCTAAGAATGTTGATTCTGGAATGGTACAAGAGTGGATGGTGAATGTTGATCCTGAGGGGGATGAGGATGAAGAGGACGATGATGAAGTCTTTCCTGGCGAGGGGCTGACATGGGCGCAAATTGACAATATAGTCGACGCTGATCATGATGAAAGGAGACCTCAAAGATTAGCTACAAGCAAAGAAGTGGCAATTAGTTATCAAAGAAGGGGAAAGAGAAAAATATCTGAAGTGGACGAGGGAGATCTAGAGGGTTCATCGGATGAAGATCATATTCTATCTACTATGCCGACTATAGATGAGTTTTCAGGCGATGAAGAATGAGGTATGTTTGAAATTTGATTTTCGGAATTTTAATCTTAAAATCACTAGTTTTGCAAATTTTCATCTTTAAAGTGTTGTATGTTAAATGCTACATATAGATTTTAATATTTAAAAGTTCAATAGGTTGTAAAATAGGTAGTACTGTGATATGTATAAAAATTAAAAAATAACATTTAATTACATATATAATTAATTAAATATTAAAATCTGATATATGAATTATCCCCGATATATCCCCCGATATATAAAAAACCGACATAAAAACCCAAACCGACGTGTCCCCGACATCTGCAACCTTGCCAGCAGGCACATCATATTGATGTAAACTGAGTTTTGTAAACTTTAAATTTAAGCGAAAATTTGCTTGGCACAATGTTAAATTTTCAAAAATTAGAAGCACCACCACATATCAGAAAGGCTAACTTCCGGCTTACCAAAGTTTTAGGCTTTAAGTAAAATGTAGCAAGGGCACAAACCACGTAGGGAACTAACACCAAAATAAAATAACAGTTAGGAATGTTTAGGGCATGCGCGCGCTACACTTGGATGTGACAATACCTTGTTGAAATTATCATAATAAACCACTAATAAAGAGATTGAGAGGCGGAGGAAAGAAATTTCACCGGGACGTTTCCGGCATTTGCATTCCGCTTCACGGGGCAGTCACGGTCGTCGAGGGAGTGGTCAAGCGAGGTGGCGACTGTCGGAGGTTGTTTTGGAGAAGGGGAAAGAGGGAGTGTCGAAGGGACGGTATGTGGTAAATGGTGGGAGGTTGGCTGTAGGGCTAGAATGGGGAAGAGAGGATGGCTGGAGATGGGCAGGCCAAAGTAGATTCACGAGGAAATACTGTCGGAAGGAGGGCCAGTGGGAGGAGGGAGATCGGGAGAAAGTAGGGTGCGCTGGAGGTTTAGGTGACGGAAGGGAGAACTTCCGGGTGAGGCCGACTGGAAGCGGAGACCGGGAGGAAACCTGGGAGGGATGGATGGCTTTGCAGCAAGGAAGAGAAGGCTTCCGGGAGGCAGCCGACTAGAGAAGCTTGGCGGCGGAACGGGAGCACGGCCCGGACGGTGGAAAGAAACTACCGAGAGCGAAGACGGCTCTCAGCAATTTCTTTTTTCCAAAACCGAGTCTAGGGCACCCAGGTGGAATGCACATATATATAGGCCTCCACATCTCTCAATCTCCAAATATTTAATAAGAAAAGAAAATAACAAAACAAACTAATTTCAGCACATGTCCTCCAACAACAAACGCGACGACCCACCCCACCCAATTCAAACCGAACCAATCCATTTAAGTTCATGCGAGGTGGTCAATCTCACGGGCCGGGCCAAAATAACACAGTTCACACAATGACATGAAAAATAAGATACAAGACTGCAATAGTAAATAAATAAATACGCCAATAGTTGTGAAAATAAATAAATAACTAGAGTGTCGGCAACCGGATCACATCGGTTCTTTATCAAGGAGGTCGGGGGATCGAGCCCCGGCCTCAACAACCTATCAGCCCTGTTGTGGGGCCGGGGATGGGTTGGGGTGTACGGGTCGCGGCCCTGATAAAGCCGCCTTGGTGCGACGCCAAGGTGGGCCCCTTGGTGGGACTCCAGGGTGGCAGGCGGGTGTGACGTATGTCCTGCCAAGGTGGGCCCCCACTGTAAGTTATCTAGTATTAAAGTTTTATTATATTTAGTCGTAGTGTATCGAGCCGAATCAAGTGAATCAAGTTGAATCTTATAATCATTAGTTTATATTGGTTAGGATAGTATGTTAGGTAAATAGACCGGTCTTTGTATAAAAGAATTAATCAATGAAAAAAATAAATTTTTTTTAGCTCTATAAAATTGCTCTGCCTCTCGGCCTCTCTATCTAAACCTTTTGGCCTCCCCTCTAGGGTTTCCACTCTTCCTCTCCCTCTCCCCCAAGCTTCGTCTTCTAACTTCTTCTCCTCTCCCTTCATTCTAGAGCTTGCCCTTGTGTCTCCGCCTCCAACGATCTTCAAAAAAAAAAACTCATAACATCTTGGTATCATAGGCACCGATTCTCCTCCTCACGCTACGATTCCATCTTTTCCTTCGCCCACTACAACCGACACTATTTTGATCTCCTTCCTTAATTAGATCCGCCTCACATCGTCTACGACGACCAACACCCATTCCATCTGCGTCGTTCGACAAAAGCAGGGAAGACCCTCCCGGTCCTCGATGACGAAGCAGTCGCGCCAGATCTGGCCGCAGCTCCTCCGCCAAACTGTCTGCGTCGGACTCAAGTGACGCCTCTCTTTTTCCTGTGTCTCTAGCAGTTCTTCTACATCAGTCGAATCTGCCTGGACCACGAAGACTCTGCCTCTCCCTCTACAATCAAACACAGTGGCTCCTCTCTACGCAGCTCCAGTCGTTGCTCCTTTGACGCCACACACCGCCAACACCCTCGCAGAAGAAAGCCGACCATACCTTCTTTTTGCGTCCATCACAACAAACAATCTCTCCCATCGAGCTAAAAAGCTGCTATCGAGCAGTCTTCAAATTCCTCAAGCCACTGTTCTCAAACCCCTCGGTCCTGAGCTAACGTTTCCATCAAGCCACACGCTCTGCGTGGCCCATATGTTATCAATGAATTTTTTTGATGAATTGATCTATTTCATGATTACTCAATTAATTATCACGTCAATTGAATTATGGCAGCCAAGGCCAATGAAACTCTCACAAAATTATTCGCTCTGTTAGACCAACCAAAAAGAGAGTGACCACAACTCACCACCCCCCTCGAGCGTTTACAACCTTGTCATGATGCTGCATCCTCAAACCATCATAGCTTTATCGGACTTGCTGCTGATTCCCCTGACGCCTCTATTGTCGGCCCCCGTGCTCCCACCGGCTTTCTCTGTCCCTACGACCAATCCTTCTTCCACCAAATCCTGTTATGTCGGTACCGGCTATGTCGTTCCTGACTATGTCGGCCCCCGCTCCGCCAACCCAGACAAACCCGTTCCTGCGGTCGCCCGCCTTACCGTCGATGTACGTCGTTCTGTCGGTCCCGTCGGTCTCCTTCCTTCTCTCGGTTGTTGTCCCCTTGGCCACCCTGCCACTTCTGCCAACTGCCGCTTAGCCGGACCAGTCGGCCCCATTACCTCAACCGCCCGTCTTTCCAACGGCGTCTCCGCCACACCTCACCACCATGGCCGCCGCGACGCACGCTAGGCATTTTTCTGGCGCGAAATCAAGGAGACAATCACTCATCCACTGAAGTTTGAGCTTGAGAACAAAGCTTGATTTCAAGGACGGGTGTAGTGTTATGGATCTCACGTCGTTAGTTATCTAGTATTAAAGTTTTATTATATTGAGTCCTAATGTATCGAACCAAATTGAGTGAATCAAGTCGAGTCTTAGTATAGTTATTTTTATTGGTTAGGATAGAATGGTAGGTCAATAAGCAAAGCGGTTTTTGTATGAAAGAATTAATAAATGAAAATAATCAGTTTCCTTTCTCCCTAAAATTCCTCTCCCTCTTTCTCTTTATACCCGCCGGCCTCCCCTCTAGGGATTCTCTCCCCCAAGCTTCTTCTTCTAACTTCTTCTCATCCCCCTTCATTCTAGAGCTTGCCCTTGTGTCTCCGCCTCTAACGATCCTCAACAAAAGAAGCTCATAATAGACCATCACCTGGTCGTAGATAACGGAGAGTGTAGATCAAATTATTTTAACAGTTTCAAGTGTTCTTAGCCAAAACACCCTAAAAATGACATTGATTCCTCTTAGGCCAAAAACAAAAAATTGGTGATGAATGAGTACGCCCCTGAGGATAATAAGGATTCAGAGCACTTATTTCTTATTGGTAATTACCAACCAACTGTTATGAATCCGCCGTCAGTTATTATTATTATTTTTATTAACATTATGTTGGGTCGTGTTGTATCGAGTCGTGTCGTAGCGTTCGTGTTGTATCGAGTCGTGTCGTAGCGTTTTAATATTTGATGTATGTATTATTTACGGTTACGCCATCGACACCTATATATAGGGCCTTCGGGGGTCTTGTAATTCTTATGCAAGAAAGTTATCAGATTTCTCGTTCTCATCCTAAGTTCTTCTCCTCTTTCCTCCTCCCTTCTAGGGTTTCCCCTCTCTCTTCCCCTCCACCATTTCTAGGGCTAACAACCTTTGTATCCCCACCTTTATCCGCATCTCCACAGCACCCCGACGAACCACCAAAATAGGCACGTAACAACTTGGTATCAGAGGGAGGTTTATCCCCTCCGAACCGTATTTCCGCAGCTCCCGGCTCCTCCGCTGCCTCACACCGCTGCCTCACACTGCCGCCCCCACTGTTCCAAAGCAGTCCCTCCTCTTGTCCGTCCAGCCCAGGCCCAGCATCATCCAAGAAGCCCTCGCCGGTTCCGCCAACCCCACCGCTGCTCTGCTTCTGCCATTTCCGCAACCAAAGGGGCGCAGCAGAGCCTACTGCGGGATCTTCTCCATCTTCGACGGTCGGTCCCTTTGTTCGCAGGCTTCGGCTCGCTCCTCGCAGAGACATTCCCGCGTCTTCTCCTTCACTCCGCAGCAGTCCTCCGCGTGCTCGTTCTTCTTAGACGTCGCGTGCTCGCTCTCTACCCCCCGCTGGTACGCTACCTCTCCCCAAATCAGTTTTATTTTATCTTTTTTGACAACAACTTCCATCATTACCTTCAACTCTTCCCCATCAACTTTTCTCGGCCCCATCAACCCCACATCAGTTTGTATTTTTTTTTCTTTTATGTTATTTTTTCTGGCCCATCCCCTGTACCAACCCATCTTTCCCCTTTTCTTTTTTTAATTTTTTTGGGAATCTGGAGCCCACCGCCACTCTTCCACACACCTCTCCCAAACCGCACGGCTCTTTTTTTATACCTTCCAGCACGCCACCCCCTCTCCCTTCTTTCTCCTATTTAATTAATCACCAAGATTAATTACATCCCAAAATCTTCTCCTAATTATTACTAATTATTCAATTAGTTAATTAATTATTCTTCATTCTCATCATGTCCGCTCTATTCTCCACCGCCAACGCGGATCTCTTCGTCCAAATACTCATCCGACTTGATAGTATGGATAGCGCGAGTTGAACGCATAGCTGTGCGATGCGGTTTGCCACCTTCCACAGGCGGCTATCTCATCACTCTGCCTTCCTCGTCTGCCCCTCCACTGACTCGCCTCGTGCAGTCACCGCCACCGCCGTCGTCGCCGCCACCGCCGTCGTCGCCGCCACCGCCGTCGTCGCCGCCACCGCCGTCGTCGCCGCCACCGCCGTCGTCGCCGCCACCGCCGTCGTCGCCGCCACCGCCGTCGTCGCCGCCACCGTCGTCGCCGCCGCCACCGCCGTCGCCGCCGCCACCGCCGTCGTCGCCGTCGCCGCCGCCACCGCCGCCACCGCCGTCGTCGCCGCTTCCTCTACCAGCTCTAACTCCGCCGGCCCCTGCCTTGCCGCTTCCACCGACCACATCACCGCCTCTTCTGCCGGCCCATGCTCCGCTGACCCCGACAGATCCGTTCCTGCCGCCGATCGTCGCTTCTCCGCCATCACGATTGTTGATGCTCCACACCGCTCCACCAACCTCGCGGAAGCCATTACCTCTGCAGCACGCCTTTCCGATGGCGCCACCGTTACTCATCGACACTGTCGTCGTCGTTACACCCGATCAGACATTGTTCTGTCAGGAGATCAAGATGCCCGAGGGGCCGACTATCCACGTGGAGTTCGAGCTTGCGGGCAAGCTCGTCTTGAAGGACAGATGAGATGTGATGGAGTGTAGACTAAAGTTGTTCAAATTGGAAATATGCATCCTTGTTAGGAAATCTAAGTATCCTTGAAAGAACAAGCATTGAGGTAGTGGTTTTGGTTTAGGTGGAGGTATGCTGGTGTTTGAAGAAAGTAAGGTAAGATTCAGTTATTGGAGGTATATGATTGAGATGTGTGGTTTGCTGGTGAATAGTGGAAAAAAGAGCATCGTTGGGCAAGGTACCAGCTAGACAAGTTACCATCTATGGTGTTGTACACATCCTCCAAGAAATGCTCTCATTACATCACTTGTGTTAGAGTGGATGGGCTATGAATGCACATAATTTTATTATAAATTAGCTAACATGTCCAACATGTTGGGCATTATGTCGTCTTTGGAGTAGGAAATCTACAGCATGAAATCTAAAATTCAAATTGCCGTTTACCATATTATGACCAATATATCACATTTATCTTGATCCTCATAATGGTTACAATTTTATTTCAATTTTCACTTATACTAAAATTAGTAAATTACTCTTTCCAGGAGATGAGAAGGATGAGAATGAAGCTTTACTAAAGAGGGGTGGCATGGAGACAAATTGGAGATACTAAGAATGCCGACTAGGCCCAAGGAAGACTTGTAGATCTAATTTGAAGAAGACTGGCATTTAAAGTTCAAGACTAAAGTGAACAGTGTCGGAGAGAAACAAGGAAGAAGATTTTAGGTCATCAAGTTCATCGAAGGACCTATAGTCCTCCTTTTTGATGATTATGAGGCCGATCAAAAAAGTCCAAACCTGAATATTTTGGATAAAAATAAAGTATTGCTTAAAATCTTTACATATTAATGTTCTCTAATTGATTAATGTTATTGACATGAATATCATTTTGTTAATTGTTATTGTTAGAGAAGTGTTATATTTATAAATTGTAATTGTCATTAATAGGACTTTAGAAATATTTTAGCATTAACTACATTGATACATTTAAAGTTAGTAAGTTACAAGGAAATTTTGTGCATGCATGTTATGAAGTGCATATATGTGTGTGTGTGTGTGTGTGCGAGCATCTTCGCACGGGCTATGCCCGTGCTCGATGCTCTCGGGAGGCCTTCGGCCGCATCCAGGCGGGCTTCGCCCGCATCCAAACGGGCATCTCACGTGCTCGATGCATCGTTGCGGGTTGCGCTCGCATAAAAGCGGGATACACCCACATCAAGACGGGCAGTGCCCGCAATATATACATATGAGTACTCAAAATGACCGTAAAAAATATAAATCAATATTACAATTTTTATTTTATAAAAAAAATTACGTTTTGTCATAAAAACATTAATTTCACGCAATCTTTCTCTCCCTCTTCTTTCTCTCCCTTCCCCATCTCTCTCCCTCTCACTCCTCCCCCTCTCTCCGCCCCTTTCTCCTCTCCCTTCCGCCATCTTTCTCCCTTTCTCTCTCCTCCCCTCTCTTTCTCAACCGTAGGATTTGTTTGATGCAAATCTAATGGTTAAAAATTAAAGTTTGGCGTGACTCAAGATATGCATATTGCTTTATATATATACTAGCATCTTCGAACGGGCTTCGCCCGTTCTTGATGCGTCGCTGCGGGCTTCGCCTGCCCCTCGACAGTTATTTAAAATTTTATAATTTAAAAGTCTTCATGTGTTAGGATATTGACGTGGGCGACCAATATGCAGAACTACTTCATGTGACCAATATACACTTTGCGCAATATACACTTTTCCTATATTTAAAAGTCTTCCTAAATCACTGTGAAAATATCTACTGACCCTATAATTTAAAAGTCTTCAGAACAAATTGTTAGCATTTAAATAACCTAAAATAGTATTAAAAAATCACTTAATAAATTTGTTCAGAGAAAACTAAACAAATATTAATTAGAGCATGGACAACAGCTGAAAATTTCCCCTTCCAAAAAAAACTATGAACAAAATCAAAGAACATGGGAACTTTCTAATCGCATCAACGTTATTACATACATAGTGAATAACTCAGTAATGTTCTAACCGAAGCATTTTGGTCTGAAACATAAATTTTTAGCATTAAAGGGTGGAGTTATTTACCCTTCATTAATAGGAATATTTATTTAGAGCACAAAACTCTGTTACCCTTTGAACTTCAAATAAAATGTAGTGGAGTTTGAACAAAAAAAGACGTCAAAAAGAATATCGAGTACTGAAGAAAGGAACACGAAAAACCACATAAATGAAGAGAAGAAACTGCAGAAATGGAGCGTTGGAAGGCACCTGAGGGAAGATCGTGACAATGGTGAAGGAGAGGGTTACTGAAAGATGGAAAAAGAAGTTGTTGAAAGATGGAAAAAGAAGCTGCCTTCACACTGAAAAAATAGACGAAGCTTCAAATCGGAAGCTGGGAGGTGAGGCGGTTGGAGAAGAAGTTTAAAAAACTGCATAGAATAGGAGCTTACCGGAGGTGCCGAACGATGATGCCCCAGGCGTCTGCGGGAGGAAGGTTCAGATGCGGGAGGGGAAAATGAATTAGGGATTTGCGGAAGAAACAGTTGTTTTAATTGAAGAGTGGCTGCTTAGGCTGCTTTCGGCGATTTGATGGAAGCGGGTATGTTGCTGCCCTGCTTTCGGAGGATTACACGGAGAGCATTGCACTGCTCTGATGTTGCCGCTGCTTCGGCCTGTGCTGGAGGAGCTGAGTGCAAAAAAAAATCGGATATATATATAAAATAAGATAGATAGATATATATATATATATGATAGAGATATAGATAAAGGAGCGGAGAAGCTTTGGGGCGCGGGAGAAATGTATATAAAAAGTTATATATAGTTATATATTATATAAAGGTCTCTGACCTGATGTGTCGTGGAGTGTTTTCCTATATTTATTATAAATATATATATATATATATATATATATCCTACCATATAAGCAAATATGCATATCTTTGCACACACCACACATTCATCCTCCACCGTTTGATCAACATGCAGATTTATTCTCATCCATTAGATGGAGAGAGAGAAAGGAATCTTGAGAAGTGAGAGGTAGATGGATTGATGGAATATTAATAGGCCTCCTATACCTACATGAGAGAGAAAGAGAGAGGAGAGGGGGAGAGTATGCGGCAGAGAGGAAGAGAGAGGGATAGGAAGAGAGAGAGAGGGAGGGAGAGAGAGGGCGGCGGGTTAATTACACAATATTATTATTATATAAGAGAAGGATAGGAAGAGAGAGAGAGGGAGGGAGATAGAGGGCGGCGGGTTAATTACATAGTATTATTATTATATATATGGAGAGAGAAAGAGAGAGAGGAGAGGGGGAGAGTGTGCGGCAGAGAGGAAGAGAGAGGGATAGGAAGAGAGAAAGAGGGAGGGAGAGAGAGAGAAATAGGCGGTGAGAGAGAGAGAGAGAAATAGGCGGTGAGAGAGAGAGAGAAATGGGCGGTGAGAGAGAGAGAAATGGGCGGTGAGAGAGAGAGAAATGGGTGGGGAGAGAGGAATATTGATGTATAAATTTGTTTTTTTCGGGGGGGGGGAAGAGAGAGAAATAGGCTGTGAGAGAGAGAGAAATAGGCGGTGAGAGAGAGAGAAATAGGCGGTGAGAGAGAGAGAAATGGGCGGTGAGAGAGAGAGAAATGGGCATACATTAATTTGTTAATATTTTAATTTATATATATATGCATGTATTTCCATTTCAAAATCACAATTGAAGATATAAAAGACTTAAAATTGTATGATTCACTATAACAGTAAATCAAAATTGTAATAGTTATTAAACTTTTTTTACAGACATTTTGAGTACTCATATGTATATATTGCGGTCGTTGCCCGTTTTAATGCGGACGCAGCCCGCAACGACGCATCGAGCACGGACGCAGCTTGCAACGACGCATCGAGCACGGGCGCAGCTTGCAACGACGCATCGAGCACGGGCGAAGCCCGTGCGGAGGCGGGCGAAGCCCGCCTGGAGGCGGCCGAAGGCCGTCCGAGAGCATCGAGCACGGGCGTAGCCCGTGCGAAGATGCTCATATATATATAAAATATTATAAAGTTTGGAGAAGCTTTGGGGCGCGGGACTGTGCTGGAGGAGCTTTGGGAGTTGTTTTCATATATTTATTATAAAGATATATATATAATATTATAAAGATATATATATAAAGATATATATAATATATAAAGTTTGGAGAAGCTTTGGGGTGTGGGACTGTGCTGGAGGAGCTTTGGGGACTATTTTCGTCGTGCCGGACTGCTGAAAGAAATCAGGTGGCCAAAATTCTTTGATGCATTTTGATCGGACGACCATAAATAAAAGCTTGGTGTGCTTTGAGATATGTATATTGGTGTATATAATAAAGATATATATATATATATAATATAATATAATATGATGTTTTAAAAATAATCATGGTATATCCCGCAATGCAATGTCTAACATTTTAAACACAACTTGGCATGAACCCAACATCCTATGAATGCAACCTTGTGCGCATTGAATACCTGAATATGTGGTTGTAAAGCGTGCACAAAATATCTCAAGTAATGTGTTGTTGCTAAGCTGACATGTGAGTTTTTATCTCAATAAAGTCATAGATGTAGGCATTGACTGGCTCAAACTTATGTATTACATAACTACTCAAAGGCATTCCTCGACTAGAAATCGTCATAGTGCTGAATGAGTACTTGTAATATCGGTCATATCGCGGATGGGTTAATTTGATGTAACCAATAAATTCAATGTAACTAGAACCTTCCATGTGGATTTTTGCTAGAACTTTCTAGTTGTAATATGTAGTTTTAGTTCAAATTGTAGAAGAAAGTGGAAAGATGAGAGGAATTTTATTAATCCAAAAATTGTCTTTACATTTGGAGAGAATACATATACATCGGAGGGGGGGGGGGGGGAGGAGAAGAATCTCAATCTAAGATGTAGGCACCGAGCTTGTAGGCTATGTAGGCTACAACATGGGCCCAAGTAATGGTCCTAATTACAAGGCTTCTTCTAACACTTCTAACACTCTCCGCAAGCTGGAGCATACAAGTCGTAGGCACCGAGCTTGGATAGAAACTGATGATTAAAATATCATGCACATAAAATAGGAGAATGGCAGTCTCAGTTGATTGATGACGAGTGAAAAGGGAAAAGTTTGTTGAGCTTCTCTTGAAGTCAACCTCACGAACTGTATTACTAAATTTTTCAAATCAAGCTCAAGGAGACTGTTTGAGACCATAGATGAATTTTCTGAGCAGACACACACGAGACTCCCTTGTGGTCTCAAACTCAGGCGGTTGATACATGTAGACAGTCTCAAGAAGGTCACCATTCAGAAAAGTATTTTTGATATCCAGCTGATGTAGGAGCAAATGGCGATGAACGACTAAGGAGATCAGAACCCGAAGAGAGTTTAACTTGGCTACTGGGGAAAAAGTCTCATCATAATCAAGTCCGTGTTGCCGAGTGAATCCTCGGGCCACAAGTCGAGCTTTTAGACGTTCAACTGTCTCATCCGCAGCATGTTTGATTGCAAAGACCACTTACAACCAATACAACTCTAGCCAGGAGGGAGAGAGACAAGATCCCAAGTCTGATTGGCCCAAAGAGCAGTCATTTTCTCATCCATGGTTGCACGCCGCCCCGAATGCTGGGGATCCTCCTGTAAAGAGTTGGGTATAGAAATGAAGGAGAGAGAGCGCAAATTTAAGAAGGTGGAGAGAGGCGATTTAAGAATACATAATTTGTCAAGGGATGAGCCGTAGAGGTTGATGCCGAACCAACAGGCCGCGAGATCACACCGGTAGAGGGAAGCTCCTACAAGGTATCAGATTTGGGAAGACAACGAGTGTAGAAACGAAGAAGAGGTGGTTTGGATTGGACTTGCAGGGTAGTAGGCGTGGGAAGAAGAGGTGGAAGCGGAGACGTGACTGGAACCGTGGACTGAGGTAGAGGAGTGGAAAGAAGATGATCCGTAGGGATGGTGTGAAACGATTGGTCTTCAAGAAAAGTGACATCAGCAGAATTGACCATCTTTTCATTTGTAGGAGAATAACATACATACCTCTTTTGGGTGCGTGAGTATCCAACAAACATAAATTTTGTAGCTCATGGAGCAAAATTGTCAGTGGGTGGACCAAGGTTATGGACATAACATGTACATCCAAAAACGCGAGGCGTGAGAGAGAATAGAGCCTTGGACTGGGAGAGAGATTGGGGCCACAAAGTTGAGGACGGATGGGAGCATGCGATTGATGAGATGATATGCAGTAGAAACAACAAAGTTCCAATATAGTGGAAGAACCTGTATTTGAAACATGAGTGATCTGGCAACATCGAGAAGATGACGATTTTTTCGCCATGCTACGTCATTTTGTTGAGTATAAACACACGGAGTCAGATGGATAATACCAAACTCGGTGCACAGATTCGAGAAGGAATGGTTGTTATACTCAAGTGCATTATCAGTACGAATAACTTTTAAGCAAGTATAAAACTGAGAGCGAGTCTCCGTAAGAAATGCACAAAAGGTAGATGGGAGTTCGACACGATCACGAAGTAAGTACAACCAGGTAGCGCGTAAGTAATCATCAATAAATGTTACAAAGTAACGATAACCAAAAACACCAGGAAGTTTATATGGTCCCCAAATATCAGAATGCACTGATGAAAAATGAGCCTCGCTCCGAGTACAAGGAGAAGTAAAAGACACGCGATGTTCCTTGCCAAAGATACAAGATTCACACGTGAACTCATGAAGGGAAACATCTGTAAGAGCTTTCTTGAGAATCGGGAGAGAAGAATGCTCAAGACGACGATGTCAATCAACAGACGAAATGGTGGAGAGAGCAGTAGATAGAACATCCAAAAGATACAACCCGTTGGACAGCCGTCCCTTACTAAGTATATTATGCATTTGTCGATCTTGCACAACAAAATAAGAGCGTGAGAATGTTACAGAATAATCAAGATCCTGAGTAAAACGGCTAACAGAGGGTAAGTTAAAGGAAGATCCCGGAACATGAAAAACTGAGGATAATGAGAGGGTTGGAGTAAGAGGCATATGAGCCGCGCCAGAAACCAGGGTAGTGTCACCATTGGCCACTGTAATGAACTTAGGATAAGTAGAGTCTGATGCATGCAGAATTTGGGTGCAAGGGCTTTGCCGTATTTTGTAGTTGTTGGTGAATTGGGTGTGTGGGCAAGGGCATTTTTGTGAAATGACTTGGGTCAAAGTTTAAATAAAAGGGGCGAGAGTGGAGGAGGAGGTGGGTAGAAAAGTTTGTGTCCTGTTGTTTTGTTGGCGATCTGTTCAGGGAATTCTCCCTTAGGATTGTTGTTTGTGATTGGGTGTGTCGTGATTGACCTTAAGCAATCTGTTCAGGGAATCATCCCTTAGGATTGTTATTGTAATCTGGTTTGAATCTAATAAATGTTATCAAGTTCTTGCTGCCTTTCTTTAATGGATGCACTATTTGTTTGAGATTTTTGTTGTAATTGTTAGAGATCTTTTGGAGTCCTGGAAGTATGTTGCATCATTGGTATCAGAGCTGCGACCCGGGCGCAATTACGATGACGGTAGCGGAAGGGACTCATTCTCGCGATTCCGCCGCGGAGGTGAAGCAGATCCTGCAGAATCAACTAGCCATGGAGAAAACCATTCAATCATTGCAAGATCAGCAAAGTCGCATGCTAGAGGAGGTTCGGAAATTGCTACAAGGTCTTCGATCCAGTAAATCGGTGGAATAGCCGAGCGGTTCGTCAGTTTTTCTTGTCGCCGACGCTCGTTCTTCATCGTCCACATCTTATTAGCATTCCAGTAGGTTTTCTCGTATTGATTTTCCTAAAATTTGATGGATCTGCGGTGCAAGAATGGTTGTATAAGGGGGAGCAATTCTTTGCAATCGACGAAACACCGGAGGAGTTGAAGGTGAAAATTGTTGGAGTTCACATGGAGAGCATGGCCTTGTTTTGGCACCAGGCATATATGAAATCTCGTTTAACCAACCAGTGCCCGACCTGGGAGGAGTTTTGTGAAGCGGTTCGGAACAGATTTAGATCAATTCTATATGATGATCCCATGGGGGGAGCTGAAAAACTTAAGACAAAAATATTCTGTTCAGAAATATTTGGATGAGTTTGATCTCTTATTACATAGAGTTCTTATTCCCGAGGATCATGCTGTAAGTTCTGGCTGGCTGGCTTGAAGGAGGATATCTCTTTTGCTGTTCGGATGTTTCGTCCTAAAACATTGCAAGAGGTTTTTCACTTGGCTATGATCCAGGAACATCTTTTATCTCAACAACGTTGGAGTACTTTGACCCGAGATACCAATGGGAAGAGTTGCAAGAATTTCACTTCATTGTACAATGAATCTGATAAGCTGGGAAAGAGGGTGGACCTGGCTAAAGATCTGGTAAATGTGCCTAATGTTGGTCAATTGCGGGATCGACGATGACTTACTTCAGTTGACATGGATGACAAGCGTCTAAAGGGCTTGTGTTTTTGGTGCCCAGAAAAATATGCTCCGGGCCACCGATGTTTAGAACGTCGGCAATCTTATGCTTTGGAATTAATCTCGGATACAGACGAAGAAGAATTGGTTAACACGGAGGCGCTGGAGGACTTCCCTATTATAGAAGCTTCTCAGCCAGAACTAGTTAATCTACAGGTCTCGGAACATGCTTTATCTGGGATTACACATTTTTATACAATGAAGGTAACAACTTCACATAAAGGTTAGCCTATAAGTGTTTTAATAGATTCTGGGAGCACCCATAATTTCCTGGATGTTGCAGCAGCTGAACGTTTGAATTGTCAATTAGAAAAAATATCCACGTTTCATGTTTTCATTGCTGATGGCAAGAGTTTGGTCAGCAGCAACAAGGTTCCTGGTTTTCAATGGAGGATGCAAGGTGTAATGTTTACAGCTGATATGTTAGTCCTTCCTTTAGGAGGCTATGAGGTCGCCTTGGGTACACAATGGTTGGTCACTTTAGGTGGTCCATTGGGATTTTCATAATCTCAAAATGGACTTCACTTGTCAGGGCAAGCATGTTTCTTTGCGGGGTTCTAAAAATGCAGCCAATCCAATATTAAAGCAACAGAAAATGCAACGTTTACTCGAGAAATCTGGACAGTTACAAATGATGGCTCTGGGAGAAATTTGGGATTGTTCAGGTGAGACAACAATGAACCATTCTTCTACAGGGGAGAGGTTGCAGTTGTCTGATTCCTTATTACTTGAAGATGAGAAAAAAAAGAATGGATGTTTTGTTACAGGCCTATCATGATTTGTTTTGGGAACCGCGTGGCTTACCTCCCCTAAGGGGAAGAGAACATCATATACATTTGACAGATGGATACCCCCCACTTCAGAAAAATGAAATTGAGAAGTTGGTAAAGGACATGCTAGAGTCTGGCATAATTCAACACAGCCATTGCCCTTTTGCTTCTCATGTGGTGCTAGTTAAAAAATAGGATGGAACTTGGCCGCTGTGAGTGGACTATAGACAACTTAACTCTTACACCATTTAAGGATAAATATCCAATACCAATTATTGAAGAACTCATAGATGATTTGTGTGGAGCTATTGTCCTCTCTAAATTGGACCTTAGAGCTGGATACCACCAAGTAAGAATGGCGAGTAAGGATGTGTAAAAAATAGCCTTTAAGACCATCAACGACATTATGAGTTCTTGGTGATGCCTTTTGGGCTCACCAATGCACCCTTAACCTTTCAGGAATTGATGAATCAGATTTTCTTTGAGATATTAAGGAAGTGCGTGTTAGTTTTTTTTATGACATTTTAATTTTTAGTAAAGGATATTCTGAGCACTTACTCCACCTGCGGTTAGTATTTGATATTTTGAGGAAGCATCAACTGTAGCACCCTAAATATTTTGTCAACTCAATTCGATTTTTTTTCCCGATGATGAACAAAGGCAAATTAAATTTTTTGCAAATTATTTTGACGAATTTGATTTTTTTCTTTTTGTTACATTTGCTTTATTTTATTTGGGGGTGCCAATAGCAATATCAAGTGGGCTTGTGTATGTTTATGGGCTGGCTTTGTGTATATGGGCCGGCTAACAAAGTGGGCTAGTTGGATTAATATGCTCGTTGAAACAATTTGTGCTGACTGCTTTTATTATGCTGGCTGAAATGGAATAGTGTGATGGCTATGTTAGGTGTTAGCTGGTTAAGGCTTTGGGTTTAGTTTGGAGACATTTGGAGCGGTGCTTGGGGTGTACTTGTCGCTGATCGCTTACTTTGTTGTTATATATTGAGCCTGAGCCACTGCTTCTCCCGCACTTTCAATTCGGCGATGTTCTGCTTCTGCGATTTTCGTCGTCTTCTTCGTACCGCTGCCCTGCGATTAACTGCTGCTTCTTCTTCTTCTACTTCTATTTCTTTTTCTCCTTTTCTCTCTGTGCCTCTAAGCTCTTGCAGCTGTGTCGATCTTGCTGTGCCGTTGTTGCTTCCGTGCCGACAAACCTGCTGAGTCGTTGTTAGGGTTTGCTGCTCCCTCCTACTGCTACTTTCCCTTTGTTGTCCCGAGCTACTGTTTCCTCTCCCGAACAGCCCCTGTGTAGCTGTTGCTGCCTTGACTCTGTTGTTGCCCCGATTTTGCTACTTCCGAGCTACTCCTGCGTAGTTGCTGACTGTAGTTGACCACCTTCTCCTTCTCCTTGGCTGGTTTGGTTATTTCCTCTCTAATTAGCTAATTACTTTACACTTTGCCATTTTATTAGCAGGATACATAGTCTTAGTAGATTGTTTTTACTATTTATAGATTATTTAGCTACTTAGTATTTTTACGGGTACATTATACGGATTTTGATGCTTTAGTGGATTCCTTTATGGACATTTCAGATTATTTTATGAACATTTTGATACGGATTTCCATGTTGAGGTTATTTTGAGCTATTTAAGAGCCTTTTTTGGTTATTTTGTGTCGTTTGGATGCTAAGATTGTGATTCACAGTCTCGGTTGAGGACTGTTTTGATTAGACATTTCTTTTGTCTTTTATTTTTGACGTTCGGATTTTTAACGGATTTTAAACGTCTTTTAAAAATCATTACTACTACGAATATCAAGTGACGCAACCCAAATAAAAAGTTAGTACAATTTCAGTGGATCCCGAGGCCCAGAAATAAGAGGATGACGTCACAAAATAATCGTGGTGGCAATGCAAATAAGAATGTGGATAAAGACAAGGTCGTGGTGAGTTTCTTATTTCCTGAATTAGTTTTATTCACTTAATTTCCTATTTTTTATTCTACTTTCTGATAAACAATGTATGTGCATATGAGTTAACTCATTAAGATATCACTATGAAATAAAATGTGGGCGACGGAAAAATATGAAAGCGATATATATATATATATATATATTTCTGAGGGGAATATTTTTATTAATAACTCATCTTTTCACGACAACATAATAATTAATTTAAAATTCTGCATATGAAAATGTGATTGTTTTGAATCCTATGATGTGGCATTTATTGATGGATTCACCAGTAGGGGTGAGCCTACAATTACGCCTTTCGGGGGTGGGGCCCAATTCAAGTTTGCATGCCGGAGCATTTCCTATTTTATGTAACTAAAATGAAAGGGGTAGTTTAAGGGGACAGTCTTGAGAATAAATAACCTAATTGCTTTATTGTAATGTATGCATATTGTTATTTCTCATTGTTTGCATATATGGCTATTTATGAAATATTTTTCTCACTTAGTCATAAATTTTATGACTAACCCTTTGTGGATTTATTTTTTTAAGGCATCGGGAGCTTCTCTCAGTGCACCAAAGAGAATTCCGCCAGAAGAATTGACGAAGGTATGACTAAAGATCTTTATAGGCATTGGTGAAGTTCAGGAAAAGCATAAAGAATCTTGTAGAGATCCTTACTGTGATTTTTGTATTGAGTATAAATAAATATACTCAAAGTTTTTGTATTAAAGAATGTATAAAAATAATTGATGAATAAAAGATGATATTTGTATTGTGTTATGCTGCGACTATTTTTATTGAAATACTGTGCGATCCTTGAAATAATTTGGGAAGCCCGGAATTTTGGGTCTGCACAACTTGGTATCAGAGGGAGACGGTTTCAATAAATTATGTCGTATCATAAACAGTACGAAGTCATAACAAGTTAAGAAGGTAAAATAATTAATTTAAAAACTTACGTATAAGAAACTTAAGTTTATTCCAGTTGACGCCATCACAAGATTCAAGAAGAACGTGACGTTCTGCAAGGATCAAGATCCGACGAAAGCGACTGGACATAATTATCTTTATCTTTTCGAGGACGAAAACTCTTTTAAGAAGGGAAGGATTGTAGCACCCTAAATATTTCGCCAACTCAATTCGATTTTTTTCCCCGATGATGAACAAAGGCAAATTAAAATTTTTGTGAATTATTTTGACGAATTTGAATTTTTCTTTTTGTTACATTTGCTTTATTTTATTTGGGTTTGCCAATAGCAATATCAAGTGGGCTTGTGTATGTTTATGGGCTGGCTTTGTGTATATGGGCTGGTTAACAAAGTGGGTTGGTTGGATTAATATGTTGCCTGAAAAAATTTGTGTTGACTGCTTTTATCATGCTGGTTGAAATGGAATAGTGTGCTGGCTATGTTAGGTGTTGGCTGGTTAAGGCTTTGGGTTTAGTTTGGAGACATTTAGAGCGGTGTTTGGCGTGCACTTGTCGTTGGCCGCTGACTTCGCTGTTATGTATTGAGCCTGAGCCACTGCTTCTCCCACACTTTCAATTCGGCGTTGTTCTGCTTCTGCGATTTCCGTCGTCTTCTTCCTACCGCTGCCCTGCGATTAACTGTTGCTTCTTCTTCTACCTCTATTTCTTCTTCTCCTTTCTCTCTGTATCTCTAAGCTCTCGCTGTTGTGCCAATCTTGTTGTGTCGTCGTTGCTTCTGTGCCGACGAACCTGCTGAGCCGTTGTTAGGGTTTGTTGCTCCCTGCTGCTGTTACTTTCCCTTTGTTGTCCTGAGCTACTGTTTCCTCTCCTGAACAACTCCTGTGTAGTTGTTGCTGCCCCGATTTTGCTACTTCTCTACTACTTTCGAGCTACTCCTGTGTGGTTGCTTACTGTAGTTGACCACTTTCTCCTTCCCCTTGGCTGGTTTGGTTATTCCCTCTCTAATTAGCTAATTACTTTACTCTACCATTTTATTAGCTGGATACATAGTCTTAGTAGACTGTTTTTTACAGTTTACAGTATTTGACTACTTAGTATTAATTTTACGGGTACATTATACGGATTTTGATGCTTTAGTGGATTCCTTTATGGACATTTCAGATTATTTTATGAACATTTTGATACGAATTTACATGTTGAGGCTATTTTGAGCTATTTAAGAGCCATTTTTGGTTATTTTGTGCCGTAAAAACGGCGAAGGTTGTGATTCATAGTCTCGGTTGAGGAATGTTTTGATTAGACATTTCTTTTGTCTTTTATTTTTGACGTTCGGATTTTTAACGGATTTTAAGCGTCTTTTAAAAAACACTACTACTACGAATATCAAGTGACGCAACCCGAATAAAAAGTGCAGACAATTTCAGTGGTTCTCGAGGCCCAGAAATAAGAGGATGACGTCACAAGATAACCGTGGCGACAATGCAAATAAGAATGTGGATAAAGGCAAGACCGTGGTCAGTTTCTTATTTCCTGAATTAGTTTTATTCACTTAATTTCCTATTTTTTGTTCTACTGTCTGATAAACAATGTTTGTGCATGTGAGTTAACTCATTAAGATATCGCTATGGAATAAAATGTGGGCGAAGGAAAAACATGAAAGTGATATATACATATTTCCGAGGAGATTACTTTTATTAATAACTCATGTTTTCACGACAAGATAATAATTAATTTAAAATTCTGCATAGGGAAATGTGATGGTTTTGAATCCTATGATGTGACATCTACTGATGGATTCACAAGTATGGGTGAGCCTACAATTATGCCCTTCGGGGGTGGGGCCCAATTCAAGTTTGCATGCCGGAGCATTTCCTACTTTATGTAACTAAAATGAAAGGGGTAGTTTAAGGGGACAGTCTTGAGAATAAATAACATAATTGCTTTATTGTAATGCATGAATATTATTATCTCCCCTTGTTTGCATGTATGACTATTCATGAAATATTTTTCTCACTTAGTCATAAATTTTATGACTAACCCTTTGTGGATTTATTTTTTAAGGCATTAGGAGCTTCTCCCAGTGCACCAAAGAGAATTCCGCCAGAAGAATTGGCGAAGGTATGACTAAAGATCTTTATAGGCATTGGTGAAGTTCAGGAAAAGCATAAAGAATCTTGTAGAGATCCTTACTGTGATTTTTGTATTGAATATAAATAAATATACTCAAAGTTTCTGTATTAAAGAATGTATACAAATAATGGATGAATAAAAGATGATATTTGTACTGTGTTATGTTGCGACTATTTTTATTGAAATACTGTGCGATCCTTGAAATCATTTGGGAAGCCCGGAATTTTGGGTCTTCATATCAACTGTTCTTGAAGTTCAGCAAGTGCTCTTTTATTATAAAGGAAGTACACTACTTGGGGCACATAATTTCTGATAAGGGGGTGGCCACCGGCCCGGTTAAGATCCAAAGCATTAGGGATTGGCAGGTTCCAACTTCTCTGAAATAGTTACGGGGATTTTTGGGTTTGACAAGGTATTATCGGAGATTCATCAGGAATTATGGTGTGATTGCCAGGCCTCTCACTGATCTTCTGAAAAATAACACTCTCAAGTAGATTTATGCGGTAGATATGGCCTTTCAACAGCTTAAACAAGCTGTAGTTGAACCTCCTGTACTGCGGTTACCTGATTTCAACAAGACCTTTACTTTGGAAACTGATGCATGTGACATTGGAGTTGGAACAGTCCTTATGCAAGAGAGTCGCCCCATTGCATTTTTCAGTAAATCTTTGGGGCAGAAGAATGCACAGTTGTCGACCTATGAGAAAGAGTTGCTTGCTATTGAATGAATGTTCAACATTGGAAACATTATTTGATGGGTACTCATTTCGTCATTAAGACAGACCACAAGAGCTTGAAGTGGTTAATGGAGCAACGCTTGGATACACCTCTCCAACAAAAGTTTTTGGTAAAATTAATGGGTTTTGATTACGAAATTCACTATAAAAAGGGGCGGGAGAATTTGTGTGCAGGCGCTTTATCTAGAAAAAACGATTTGGCCGGGCAAGAAAACCAAGAGGCAGGGGCTGGAGGAGAGTTACAAGCCAGGGTGGTGATAATATTTGATATTCTAAAGGAGATTAGAGAGGCATGGACTAGAGATGAGGATTTACGGGAATTGATTGCTGAAAACGAGCGCAATCCTGATTATAAACCAAAGTATCAGTAGGTAAATGGGTTGTTAAAGAGAAAAGGAAAACTAGTGATAGGCAATGTTCCTTCTCTTAAGCTCAAGCTGTTACAAATCTACAATGATGGAGCTTTTGGGGGACACTCGGGTATGACAACAACTTATCACAAACTTAAGCAGTTGTTATTTTTGGAAGAAAATGAAACCAGAACTCTATTCTTATATCCAGAAATGTCAAAGTTGCAAACTTGTGAATCAGCTATCGGCCGGGTTGATACAACCATTGTCTATTCCTTCAAGGATTTGGCAAGAGATAACAATGGACTTCAATGATGGACTTCCCAAGAGTGCGGGGAAATCAACAATTATGGTGGTAGTTGACAGGTTAAGCAAACTGGTGCACTTCATGGAATTAACCCTCCCATATACGGCAGAGATTGTGACTCAAGTATTTTTGGATTTAGTTTTCAGGCTACATGGACTACCTGATTCTATCGTGAGTGATCGAGGCAATGTATTTGTCAGCCAGTTTTGGCAGGAAATGTTTCGGCTTCTCCAGGTGCAGATCAAGTTTTCTACGACATACCATCCTCAGACGGATGGACAAACGGAGGTGGTAAACCGGTGCTTGGAAGCGTATTTGTGTTGTATATGTTTTGAATGACCCCAAAATTGGGCAATGTGGCTTCCCTTAGCAAAGTGGTGGTATAATACCACCTTTCACAGCGCAATTAAGCCAACTCCCAATGAAGTGGTGTATGGACAAGAGCCTCCTTTGCACATTCCTTATGTTGTCAGCTCGTCAATGGTGGAAGAGGTGGATCGATCTCTAACTGCCAGGGAGCAGGCTATCACTATGCTAAAGTTTAATTTGGCTCAGGCACAAATAGGATGAGAGTTTTGGCTAATGGTAAGCGAAGGGAAAGGACTCTGAATGTGGGTCTTGGGTGTATGTTAAACTGCAGCCGTATAGACAAGTGAGTTTACGGAAGCATAGTTTCCACAAGTTATCACCCCGTTATTTTGGGCCTTTTGAAATACTGGAGAGGGTAGGCACGGTAGCTTACTGCCTACGCTAACATGAGACGGCAAAGTGCCATCACACTTTTCACATTTCTCAGTTGAGAGAACACAGGGGAGAATTGCCATCACATTGTATTCCATTGCCTACTGCAGTCAATCGTGAAGGCAATTTGTTGTTGGAGCCTTTTGCTGTGTTGGAAAGACGTATTGTTCCAAGAGATGAGAAAGTGATAACACAATTGTTGATACAGTGAGTTGATGACGCACCAGAAGAAGCTACCTGGAAAGATTTGGAGTGGTGAAGAAGCAGTTTTCAAACTTTCTTCCTTGAGGTCAAGGAAAATTTGATCAGGGAGGGTATTGATGCATGCAGAATTGGGATGCAAGGGCTTTGCTGTATTTTGTAGTTAGTTGTTGGTTAATTGGGTGTGTGGGCAAGGGCATTTTTGAAAATGGCTTGGGTCAAAGTTTAAATAAAATGGGGCGGGAGTGGAGGAAACATTCCTTTGCGGCTTCGTGTTGTTGAGTTTGTGTCCTGTTAATTTGCTGGCGATCTGTTGGTGTTGTTTGTGATTGGGTGTGTCATGATTGATCGTAAGCAATCTGTTCAGGGAATCATCCCTTAGGATTGTTATTGTAATCTGGTTTGAATCTAATAAATGCTATCAAGTTCTTGTCGTCTTTCTTTAATGGATGCTCTGCTTGTTTGAGATTTTTGTCGTAATTGTTGGAGATCTTTTGGAGACCTGAAAGTAAGTTGCATCAGAGTCCAAGTATTGAGGTGGGGCCTGCGAAGAGATGTGATGCGTGACACCCGAGTACACAATCCAGTGAGAGCATTGAGAGAGACAAGATATACCTTCATTAGAGATCGACACCGCTAATCCAAAGGAGCGACTAACCACCCCTTGTAGTTGTTGGAGTTGAGCATGCTGTCATCAGTGGTGCCGGAGGGAGAAGCAGAAGTAACGAAAGCAGTAAAGTGAGGAGACAGACTATGTTTGTGATAGCAAGTGACCTCAATATGACCGTCCCGGCCGCAATAAGAACATTTAAATAGAGTACGACCACCACGGCCCCGTCCCCGAGAATGGAGACCTCCGCGAGACGGTGGACCATGAGCAGAAGGAGCTAGAGTAGATACGGGTTGCTGGAGGAGAGCCAGAGTTAGATTTGGAGGAGCCACCGGTAGTGGAGAAACTTTTAGGAGCATCGAGCAAACGTCTGATAGGGACAGAGTAAAGGCGGAAGACAGAATCTGAGCGCTGACACTATGAAGATAGGATGAAACATGGGTTATCATCATTGCAATCCCAATTGCTACTTTTTGCGCCCTTTGCGCAACCAAATCCATGATGGGAGGCTGATGTTGTATCCATGCCTCAACAAGAGTCTTAGCCCGAGCAACAAAGGAAGTCAAGTCACCAGTGGACCCGGGGTGATTGGAGATCGGTAATTATGTCGAACAGGTGCTGAAGACTGTCCTCGCCAGAATAGAGTGAGTGAAGATCCTCCCACATTGCATGAGCCGTCTCGTGATACATGACCATCATGTATGGCTCGGTGTCCGGGGAGTTGAGAATCCAAGATTGGACACAACCATCATCACGTATCCAATCCTCGGTGGGTGTAATGGGTAGAGCCCTTGTTAGGTGATGAAGAAGACCTTTAGTTTGCAGGACACGGAGAAATGAGTGAACCCGCTCAACAAAGTTATGTTTCCTACAAAGAGAGATGGTAATGATCTGAAGTTCATCACGAAGTTCAAGGGGCGCAGCAGCAGCCCGACTGAGAAGAGAGGAAGCAACAGTCGGATCTATGAAACCAAGTAGCAGTAACCACTGAGACGGTTAACAGGCGGTCTGGTAACAGAACCAGCGACCAACTTGTGCGGTTAACAAGAGCGGCTAGTAGGAAAATAGGAGAAGCACATCGACAGCTAGCAGATCACACGACGAGAAGAGCAAACCGCAGTCCGCAGCGATCAGGAACTCAAGCAGCGACCCGGGGCACAATCGCAGATAGTAGTCCGCAGTCAGCAATCAACAACCCAAAGCAGGGGCAATCCTCAAGCAGTAGGCCGCAGCAAGCAACAACACGAAGCCGCAAAGGAAAAAGGGCATCGATATTTATTGGTGCCAACACCTGTAAAATGAAGCACAACGGCAGCGATATTTACAGAGTCAGGGTTGTTGTAATGGTGCCAACACCTGTAAAATGAACCGTTAAGAAATTTGGGAAGGTTAAGTTGTTGTTGGCGGGGAAATTTTGTCTGCGATGATGGCATGGTACGTCATGAGTTGAAATACAACAACACTAAAGCCTTTATCCCACTATAGTGGGGTTGGCTATATGGATCCTTTGTCGCCATTGTGCCCTATCTTTTGTCATAAACGTCATGAGTTGAAATCTTTGATAAAATTTTCAACATTATCGATATGTGATAAGAGTAGTGTCATTGATTTGTCTAACTCGTTAAAGTGTTCTGCCATGGAATAAGTTAAGAGTAGGGGTGCACAGAAAGCCCGGCAAGCCGAGCGATGGAACTAAAATCCCGTTTTTATATATTAAATGTTAAAACGGAGATCTTTTAAAAAATGCGACATAAGAGAGAATTTCACAAGCATTATTATGAGATAATCGACCATGGGCTTGCAAACATGCATAAATACTAGCATTCTCTTGTATTCAAATATATCTCTTGTATTCAAAGATACACAAATTCAGCCACATAGATGTTAAAGGAACAAGAGAACAACAAAGGACATTTCAAATTAACAACAAATAAGCAAGGCGGTAATTAAAGGCAAGCTCCGAAATTCCAAAGACCAATTAAAATTAAGCATAAAGTTAAACATAATTTGGGCAAGAGGAGATAGAGGGGGTTTACCATAGCCTCACTGTTGTGGGAAAATGGAATCTGAGTTGGAATCACTGGTTTGTCTGGCTCTGGTGTGAGGGGGCGGCAGTCCTGAAATATCCAGTGCAGGAACAGCAGACTGGAGGTCGCCAGGAATGGCTCTGCTGAGTTAACGAAACAGAGGATGATTCAGCAGTGGTTGGTCGGTGAGGGAAGAACCTGGAGCTCTTGGTCGCCGGGAACAGGAAACCTGGAGGGGGTATTTGCCGACGACGCCCGTAGACGACGAGGACAGGATGCGTCGGCCTAGGGCTCGACGGATCCGCCAAATACTGGCGGAGCAGAGGTCGCCGGAACCCTAGGCGAACTCCGGAGGCGGTGGCGAGGTAGGAGGAGGAGGAACCAGGCGACGTCGAAGGGCTGGAAGGTCGGTAGAGTGAGTCGCGGTGAAACGAAAGTGGCCTGGCTGGGTAACCGGAAAATAAAGAATAAAACTGTGCCATTCGATTTTTCATGGAGCAGTATTTGCCATGGCCGTGAGGATTGAAAAGCTGTTTTTTGAATAGAGCTGTTTTAAAATAGATCTTTTGGGGAGCAGTTTTGAAAAGCTGCAGAGTGTTTGAGGGTCTGTTTGGGACAGCTCTGGCGGATTGAAAAGCTGCTGTCCGGATAGAGCTGTTTTAAAATAGATCTCTGGGGAGCAGTTTTGAAAAGCTGCAGACTGTTTGGGTGTTCTGTGCAGAAGTGCGCTCGGAATCGCCGGAGGAAGGACGTCGGGGGCTTGGAATTGCCGGAGGAAAGCCGTCCGGGGCTCGAAATCGCCGGAGGAAGGCCGTCCGGCCTCTGAGCATGTTCCAACTGAAGAAACCATTAGATTTCCAAAACATGTGAGAGAGAAAGCTATTTTGCGGGAGCAGAAGCTGGGGAGGGAGAGATTTCTGAAAAGCTGCAAAACAGCTCCAGATTTTTGAAAAGCTCTTCACAGGGAGCTGTCCCAAACAGACTGAAAGCAGCTCTGGCGGTTGGAATAGAGATTTTCCAACCGCCAGAGCTGCCCCAAACAGACCCTGAGTGTTCTGTGCAGAAGTGCGTTTTGAAGAGCGATTTTCTATTTAACTGTTTGGAGAAACAATTTTTGAAAGCTGTTTTTTTAAAAACTAAAGTATATAAGTATATAAAAATAACTGATAACAGGAATCTTTTACATAGTTCTAGAAAATAGAAAAAAAAGGTCTTCCAACATCCGGCGACTGCTTTTTTCAATCCTTCTGATCACCTGCTCAAAAATAAATTGATATGAATCAAACTTTTGATAATTTAAATCCTTTAAATTTTTAGAAAAATATGGATCGAATTTTTACCTCTGCGCACTGTATATTTCTTCGGCAATGCTATCTCGTACTGTAGACATATATTCTGCTCCAGCAGCATCACACATATCGCCTCCAATATCATCCTTTGCCGCATGGTCTTCATTCTCTAAGGGAACGAAAGAAGACTCATTAGCATCACAAGCATTAAACTTAGGGTCCCAGCGAGACGGATGTCTCCGAATGAAGTTATGTAAGGCCATTGTCGCTAGCACTATGGAACGCTATTTCTTGAAGTTGTACTATGGCATTTTGCTCAAGATGTGTCACTTTTTTTAACACTCCAAACATTCGCTCGATCACACTGCGAAGAGATGAGTGCGCCTTATTGAAATGTTCTTGCCTTCCGTGTACAGGCCGACTCTCACGAGAAAACTCTGTCAAGTGATATCTTGTTTCTGGATACGGCTTCAAAAAACCCATCTTTAACGGGTATCCAGCATCCACTAAGTAATATTTACCTGTATTTATTTGCTTTGTTAAACAGGTAAACATTATGAAATATGAAAAATTTGAATGAATGTAAACATATTGATTACTATACCTTATGGTAGATGCGGAAAATGCAATCTATCGTCTGTCAATGTGTGCGCGAAGATGCGACTATCATGAGTAGATCCCTCCCATCCAGCCAGGGCAAATGTAAAACACATGTTAAAATCACATACTGCCATTACATTTTGCATCGTCGTGTCATGACGTCCTATGTATCGTACTTGATCTTCTACGGGTATCCTCGCATCAACATGTGTACCGTCAATGACACCAACGCAATCCTTGAAGAATGGCATGTAACGAGGATCATACCTTATCTCAGCCAGAATATCTCTAAACTGACGGTCAATAGGCTTAATAACATCAATTGAGAGTAACAAAAGAGATCTAAACCCTTTCGAAAAATATCTACTAATTGTTTCGGTCGAGTGCTGGAACCGTTCTTTCGTTAATCTAACGGAACCTCGTTGTGCTAAGATATAAAATGTAATCCTCAGGACTTCTCTTGAGGACGTCCGCTGTGATCTTTGAAGTTCATGATCCTTGAAGTCTCGTCATGTTTCAACTCCTTCCATAACTTCCAATCCTTCTTCAAATGATCCCATTTATTTTTCATTTGCAATCGATTGTAGCTTTTCCCAGTTCGTTCCTTAAAACCCGCAATCAAAATTTTTCACCCTTCTTTGCTAAAATGGGTGGTGGGACAATTCCCCAAACCAATCTCTTTTATGCAGAGATCACAAAATAACATCACTTCACCTGACTCCCAACTCGCTACGATTCCTCCTTCCTTTGGTTTTACCATTATGTTATACCCTAAACCCTAATTAAAATAACAATTACTAATCAAATTCCTAGCCTACTAATTACTAATTAAAATAACATCACTTCACCTGACTCTCAACTCACACACACTCATACACACCCCCACACACCCACACCCACCCATATACACCCACACACACACATCCATCCATACAAACACACACACTCATTCAACACACACACACACTCATTCAGCACATACATACAACTCACATTCAATACACACACACACACACACATTCAACACATGCAACACAACACAAATTAAACACCCACAAACACATTCAACACACACAGGCACATCACACACACACACACACAGTCAACACACACACATACACCATAAGAAAAAAAACAGATCTACAGCAACGGCTAAGATGGGAGAAGGGGTATCCCTCAACGATAAACCCTAAATTGGTAAAACAGGAGAAGGGAGAAGGGGTATACCTCAGCGATGTGCGCTGATGCAAGGGAGAGCAGGCGAATCGCCGGTCTTCGGGTCTGTTTGGGGCAGCGACGACGGGGAACAGGGTCGTCGTCGTCGTTTGGATCCGGAGAGGAGCTCGGCTAGGGCTTGATGTCGCCGTTCGATAGAAGGAAAAGAAATTTCGCCGAATCGGGGATAGGAAAGCGACGCGGGATCGGGCAGAAGGCCGACACGGTATCGGGAAGACGGGCTATCGCGGTCGGCGATGTCGCCGTTCTGGCTTGTTGCGGGATCGGGGAGAAGCCAGCGGGATTGGGAAGAAGCCAGCGGCCGTGGGATCGGGGAGAAGGAAGCACGGGCACGGGAGAAAAGAGGAAGCGCGATTTTGAAAGAACAAGACGCGAAGGAGAAGTAGCGCCCTAAAAATTTGTAAATCCGTGATTTTTGAAAAGTGAATTTTGATCTGCCCCTCTCCCAAACACCAAAATATAGCGGTTGCGGATCAGAAAGCAGCTTTCTCAGTTTTAGCAGCTAAAGGCAGCCCAACCTAATTCCCGACCATAGCCCTATCTCCCGAACGCAATACCGAGATCGTCCCTACCGGCGCCGATCGCACGCCGCATTCCCATTCCAGTTCGTCGCCCGCCGCCCCTTGCAAGCTCCGCCGGACATTCTCTTGAGCCTCGATGCCCCCCACAGTGACTCGTCTCCGCCGAATCCACCGCCCCCTAACCTAGGTACAATTCGCAACTCCTCATTACTCTGAATCCAATTTTTTCCTCCATCGTAGAATTTAGTGGTTTACATTCCGATTTTTTAGTTGTTTAGCTTGATCTAAGACTTTTCCACATACATGTTACACAATTTTAATAACAAAATTGCAAAAAATCAGGTTTAGGGTCCGTTTGGGGAGACTTATTAAAATCCGGTTCATACGACCGTAATCACTTGACCAGTGAAAATAAGTCCCCCCAAACATAGCCTTAATAACTGAATTATTTTGACAAAATCATATCTAATTTCTACCATTTTTTTTCATTCATGAAATGGGTTTACTAATGGATATTTTTTTGATGTGCAGTTGAAGTATTTAACGCATGCCCTCCCTTTTAACTCATTTATTTCCTGCAGTGTTGTAAAGACTCTAAAAAGAAATCCAAAAGGACAATAATATGAAACAGAGTTTTGAAGCTTTAGTTAGTATTATTTTTGATTAATTATTCTTCATGTCCTAAGATATATATGTCAGTTTATTGAGTTTTGGAAAATTTAAAAGTTTCAAATTATTATGAATATTGTATAACTTAGATAATTTTGATTTTTTATTTTTCTCTTGGTCTGCTTTTAACATAATGATCTGTGATTAAATTTCTGCGATCTACCATTAACAATAGACTGTCATTAGCATAAATAAATAGGTTTGACAATAACTGTTGGGTATTGCATCCACAATAACTCAGATTTGCATGATGTCACCCTTGAACTAAGATGAATTAAGTTGTATTTGACATCCTTATTCTAGTTGAGTGTTTGCAAATTCTCAGTGCTAAGTGTAGACCAATGTCAGTCTACAGTGGGTCAGGAACACAGGACCATACAGTGTAATCCCTCACTGTGTGACCCAAGGTGTTGACTCATGTGTAGACTCTCAATTGGGATACACTTTATGTTCAAACATTAGGAGCATGGGATGAAGACATGACTAGAAGAAAACTTCTTTAAAGTTTTGAAAAATTATCCAAGTCAACTTCTCGAGAAGTACCTTTTGAGTTCTCGAGAAGTGAAGTCATACGTTCTCGAGAAGTCCCAGTTTTAGTTCTCGAGAAGTCTGGTGTAGTTCTCGAAAAGTCTTATTTGTTCTCGAGAAGTCTTGACCAGTTCTCGAGAAGTCTCAATTATAGTTCTCGAGAAGTCCAACTTGTTCTCGAGAAGCTTGACTTAAGTTCTTGAATAGTCAAAAGTTGCCTCAGAAATCTCTCTTAAGTGTTAGTTCTAGAGAAGTCTCCATAGTTCTCGAGAAGTCAGTTAGTTCTCGAGAACTCAGCTTTTTGTTCTCGAGAAATCAAGACATCTTCTAAGTAGTATAGTTCTTGAGAAGTCCTGATAGCTCTCGAGAACTCAGTTTCTAGTTCTCGAGAACTAAAGTTACTTCTCGAGAACTGAAAGTCAAATTTTCCAGAAATTATTTTAAGTCCAGATCGGCCGAAATTTTCAAATGACTTGACGTGATTGGTCCACGTGTTGTCATTAATGTCTTTTCTAGCCATTAAGGGTAATCCTATATAAAGTCTTTTCATTAAGACAAAACCCGAACACTTACAAGGAGCGGTATTCCGTACATTCTAAATTTCTGGATCGACCTTCTCTTTCCAAAAGAACACGTTCTGAAGCCGCCGCCGCCGCTCACGAGTAATCGAAATTTCTGCTTTCGATCCAAGAAGACTTATTGTTCAAGAGATCATCATCATCTCCTTGATCGAGTAGGTCAAAGCATTCTCAGGCCAGATCGTCAAGTCTTTTTCAACCGTTTCTAAAAGAGCCGTCAATTTAAGAAGAAGACCTAAGGCTGAATTTTTCCAGATCTGAGAAATCTCTGTTTGTATTTTTCCAAATCTTTTTGTTATCATTGTAGGAGATTTTCTCCGAGTATAGGAGCGTTGTTCTCCGAGTTTGTAGGAAGTTTTTATCTTCCGAGTGTAGATCCTTTTGGATCGAGTTTGTAGGAACTTGGTTCCGAGGTGTAGGATTGTTTTCAATCCGAGATAGTGGAGTAGCCGAGTCTAGTGATTTGCTAGATCGGTGAGGTAAAGTGGACGTACCCAAGATTGGGAGATCACTATTAATCTTCTTGTCTTTTGTGATTGCTTGATGTTTTGTGCAAGTTTGTTAAAAATTTTATTCCGCAAATAGACGCACGATTCACCTATTCACCCCCTCTAGGTGATTTAGGTTGACAACTTTCCACTTTCAATTGGAATCAGAGGGAGGTTGGTCGTTAAAAGGTTAACACCTTGATCAATTTTATCTCGAAAGTTGTCACTTGGATATTTAAGCAATGGACAAGGCCAAAGATTTTGCCAAGCTTCCTTTGTGCACAAAGAATAACTTTCCCATGTGGAAAGAGAGAATCAAATTTTTCATGGAAGCTGTGGACCCCCGGATCTTCATGATTGTTGAAGAAGGTACTTACATTCCTATGACTATCTCCACTATAGATCCAACCAAGAAAGTTCCTAAAAAATTGATGGATCTGGATAAGGATGAGATTGCACTTGTCTCTTTGGACAAGAAAGCTAAAAATATCATAGCAAGTGCAGTCGATGACTCGATGCTGCAGAATCTGATTCACTGCCAATCTGCTAAGGAGATGTGGCAGTCTCTAGTAACTCTGATGGAAGGTACAGAAGAAGTGAGCGATGATAAAAGATCTCTACTAAACCAGAAATATGAAACCTTCAGGCAAGGGTCAAAGGAGACCATTGCAGATACTTTTGAGAATTTCTTCAAGATAGTAAATGGCCTAAGAGTGTATGGCCGAGTCTTCACCAATGGGGAGTTGAATGATAATTTTCTGAGGTCTCTCATAAAGGAATGTGACAACAAAGTCTGTGCCATCCGGGAGTTTGGCAGACTAGCTGAAACAGACCCACAGAATATATTTGGCAAGCTGATGTCCATGAACTGCAGATAAATTCCAGAAAAGCCGAAGAAGAGAAAAGTCGTTTCTCCTCAAAAGAGAAGTCGGTTGCATTAAAGGCTAACAGTTCAAGGAAGGGCAAAGCTGCATCACCGGCACCTGCTCAAGAAGTGAGTGAAGAAGAAAACTCTGAGCCAAGCACCTCGGGCTCAGAACTATTTGAAGGAGAGTTCTCGTTGCTCTCTCGGCAGTTCAAGAAATTCTTGAGCAAGAAGAAGCAGTGGAGAGACAAGGATGCGTCATACAGAAGATCACGACATGACGGTGATCAGCGAAAGAAAGGCTCAAGTAACCATGACAGGTATGTACAACCCCGTAGCCGGGCGAGTGGGACCCTCCCCAAATGTCAGCTTGGGGGCGTGCTGTGGGCGACGAGTTTGCGTCCCTGCTCGAGGACGTGCGGGTGCTCGCGCGTGTGTGCTGAGGTTTTATGTGTATTCCTTTCAATATATGTTATATATATTATATATAATATATATAGAGAGATATTAATATATATGTTATTATATAAAGAGAGAGGGAGGGATGAGAGGGGAAAAAGGAAAAAGGAGAGAAAGAAATAAAAAGAAGAGGCAGCGGCTTCCCCCCCAGCCCCGATCTAGGGTTCGGCCAAGCAGCCGCCGCCCCGGCCGCCCTCTCCCCTCTCTCCCCTCTCTCCCGTCGACCTGGAGCAAGCCGAGCGCCGGCCCCCTGTCTCTCTCTCGTCGACCTGGAGCAAGCCAAGCCTAGGCCGAACTCCCTTCCCCCCTCCTCTCCCGTCGCCGGCCGCACCAAGCCCGGGCCGAGCCAGAGCTCCTTCCCTCCCTCTCTCTCTCTCTCGGCCAGGAGCAGGCCTTGCCCCGAGCTCCCCCGCCTTTCTCTCTCAACCGCCTGCAGGAGGAGCCAAGCCTGACCCCCACGCTCCCGATCTCCTCTCCCGTTGTCGGCCAAGGAAGGGCCGCCCGACACTCATCTCTCCCGATCTCCCTCTCTCTCTCTGTGCAGCAGCAAGGAGGGGCTCTCCCCCGCTCTTTTCCTCTCCTGTCGCCGGCTAACAGGGGCAGCCCGAGCACCTTTCTCCCAAGCCCTTTCCTCGCCCAGTGCCGGCTGATTTCTTGCGGGATTGGGGATCTATTGTTGTTAATTATAACTGATTGGAGCATTGAAGATGCTGTCAGCACCAGAGAGCTCATCATCGTGGATGCCAACATTCAACAGTCCAGCAAGACTCCAGTTGGGCCCTCATCTAGAGATGGAAGAGGAAGGGAGATCTTGAGTGGTCTTCTTGGAGCTCAAACCGTGGCGTCATCAATGCGTGGACAACAACAACGCTCCCTAGACGCCGAGCCTCTTATGAGATGTCCGGTTGCGGCTCCGCCAAACACGCGTCAAGGGTAACGAAGTTTCTACTTGGGCAGGTGAAGCCCTTATTTTTCATATTTGCATGGAAGCACCTCTCCACCAATGAGTGGGGGAAGGGAGCTCTCCGACGGGTTGACGTGTACGTCCCCGCAGTTAATTGCATTAGTGCCCGGAAGTGTGAGTACGGGTTTAGGCATGCTGTGTGAAGCCCATTCGGACGTATGAGCCGAATTGGTGATGTTCTGTGTGGAGCCCGTCCGGACGCATGAGCCGGGTGGGTGATGTTCTGGGGTTCCCGGGGAAGACTCCGTGGAAGTTGTATTTTATTCATTCACAGGGAATACGCACCATAGCCCCCAAAAAGGGGGTGTGCGCAATACGTTTGGTCCGCTTATATTAGCCGACTAGCGTTTAGCTGGCCGCTGCTTGCCGAGACGTTGGCGTACAAACGCTGCAGTACCAAGCGGGGAATAGCGGGCTTAAGCCCAAGCTTGTGCCGGCCCTTGAAGGCCTTGTTTTGTTTATGTTGCCGGCCTGCGTGCTGAGTATGGAATATATATTCCTGTAATTATTGAATGCCTGTGATGCCCTGTGAATTCTTTTTATCTTGTTCATCTTAGGCGGGCGGTATGTTCGCGAACCGCTCGCCCCGTGGGAGCCCCGAGGTATAGTTGTCGGGAAGCCCCTGATGGCCTGTTGATAGCCTTTCAGAACAACGTAGTTACGTTATTAGCGGCCCAATTGGGGCTGCGTGGAGTAGGGCTGCTGGGCGGTATAACGCCATTAAAAGGCGGGCAGGGAACAGTTTTTATAGACCCAGGGAGACACCTCTAGTTCAGGAGTGGATCTTGAGATCCTCCTTAGATGTTCCGGCCGGCCAAGAGAGCCCGCCGAAGGTGTCTTAGCTCAGCCCCTGGTGTGGGAGGGGAAGAGTTTGTTAATCTTCCGGGTATGCGGTGGGACCTCCACGCTGAGGCCTTGGGTCTGTCCCTTGTGTTCCTAGCCTTGAGCCTAGATTGCTCACTTGAGTGTAGTAGGTGTGCGGCCACCCCTTCCCCAAGGGTCGAACTCCACAGAGACCGATTTTTCGGTTTCAACACTTTGGTGCGGTGAGCGTGGAGAGTGTCCAGCACGGAAAATCTCAGGTGAATGTCATGGCTTTAGAAGAGGAACCAAGTGACGACCAGGGTCATGCGCGGACTTTGTATGTAAGGTCCTCATACTCGGAGTTGTCCCCTCCCATAGTTGTTGTTGGAATCCCATAGTGTTTGGAGTAGGATTTGCACCAGCTTGAAGTGCCTCTACCTGTGAAAATGCGTGTATCCTCACTTATCGCATCAGCGAGAAGCCTAAAGGTTGTTATCTTCAAGGTCGAGTAAGAGAGCGGCTGAGGGGTATTTGGAGCCGGGGTGACCCAAAAGGGTTCCCTCCCTAACGGTAATATGTTATCTCTTCCTTATGATTCAGTAGCGGTCAAGTTTTCTTTTTATTGCCAATTCGCCTCGAACTTCTGAGGGCTTTAAGGGTTAGCCTCGCGATCGACTCCGGAAGCGAAACGTGCAACCCGTTCCTTTTAAATAGCCTAGTTCGGACGATGGGACGGTGCCGCGGGACTTTAAGCGCTATTGTAAGACCGAGCCTCTGCACTGACGGCCGAGATCAGCTCCCCCCTTGCACGTCGGCCTATGTCCTCCCGATCGCACCTCTCCTCCGACTAGAGGAATTATCAGGAACGAGCCTAGACGCTAACCTCCCAGATTTGATAAAGAGCCGATCTCTCCAAGCAATCACAAGTGAAAGCCCTTTTTGTTGAGAAAACAGGATAACATGTAAAAGGGCAGGTTTTGGCCCAAGGGAAGATGTTGGTCTCGAGTGCGTTCTAGAGGACCCTCGCAGGAACATTACCCATCGCCCATGCACTAGCTCTCATCATCGAGTGACATGGCGAAAAGTGATCTTTGTAATTAGATCAGGATACGAGCCGTCGACTTGTTTCTTTTAAATAGCCCAGTTCGGATGATGGGACGATGCCTCGGGACTTTAAGCGCTAATGTAAGACCGAGCCTCTGCACTGACGGCCGAGATCAGCTCCCCCCTTGCACGTCGGCCTATGTCCCCCCGATTGCATCTCTCTTCCGATCGGAGGAATTATTAGGAACAGGCTCGGACGCCAGCTTCCCGATTTGACGACTTCCAGATTGTCTCTCTTATTAAAATAATGCGTCCTCCAGTTGTAAAAGCATTGGTATAATTAACTCTCCAACACCTCTTAAGTAAGCAGTATGTCTCCACCTCGAGCAAAGTCAAGTCCTCGAGTAGTAGTGTATTTCCCTATCACCAAAAATCAGGCTGAGTATGAGGCGGTTATAGCGCGACTGTGCCTGGCCAGAGAAATTGGAGAACATGATGTGGAGGTTCAGTATTGTGCAGGACCCCGAGTGATGCTCGGCCCCGGGTAGACCCGCTGCCTGGCTCCTACTAGCTGGCAGGTCCGTAGGCTCGCCTGGGGGGTAAGGGACCCCGAGTGCTGCTCGGCCCCGGGTAGACTCGCTGTCAGGCTTTCACTAGCTGGCAGGGCTGCAGGCACACCTGGGGGGAAAGGGAGATAGTTTGATGTTTGGAGAGAATTTGGGTATTTTTGCAGGACCCCGAGTGATGCTCGGCCCCGGGTAGACCCGCTGCCTGGCTCCTACTAGCTGGCAGGTCCGTAGGCTCGCCTGGGGGGTAAGGGACCCCGAGTGCTGCTCGGCCCCGGGTAGACTCGCTGTCAGGCTCTCACTAGCTGGCAGGGCTGTAGGCACACCTGGGGGGAAAGGGAGATAGTTGGGAAAGAGTTTTTGAGTTTGAGTATTTTGCTGGACCCCGAGTGATGCTCGGCCCCGGGTAGACCCGCTGACTGGCTCCTACTAGCTGGCAGGTCCGTAGGCTCGCCTGGGGGGTAAGGGACCCCGAGTGCTGCTCGGCCCCGGGTAGACTCGCTGTCAGGCTCTCACTAGCTGGCAGGGCTGTAGGCACACCTGGGGGGAAAGGGAGACAATTTGATGTTTGGGAAAAATCTGGATATTGTGCAGGACCCCGAGTGATGCTCGGCCCCGGGTAGACCCGCTGCCTGGCTCCTACTAGCTGGCAGGTCCGTAGGCTCGCCTGGGGGGTAAGGGACCCCGAGTGCTGCTCGGCCCCGAGTAGACTCGCTGTCAGACTCTCACTAGCTGGCAGGGTTGTAGGCACACCTGGGGGGAAAGGGAGATAGTTGGGAAAGAGTTTTTGAGTTTGAGTATTTTGCTGGACCCCGAGTGATGCTCGGCCCCGGGTAGACCCGCTGCCTGGCTCCTACTAGCTGGCAGGTCCGTAGGCTCGCCTGGGGGGTGAGGGACCCCGAGTGCTGCTCGGCCCCGGGTAGACTCGCTGTCAGGCTTTCACTAGCTGGCAGGGCTGCAGGCACACCTGGGGGGAAAGGGAGATAGTTTGATGTTTGGAGAGAATTTGGGTATTTTGCAGGACCCCGAGTGATGCTTGGCCCCGGGTAGACCCGGTGCCTGGCTCCTACTAGCTGGCAGGTCCGTAGGCTCGCCTGGGGGGTAAGGGACCTCGAGTGCAGCTCGGACCCGGGTAGCCTCGCTGTCAGGCTTTCACTAGCCGGCAGGGCTGCAGGCACACCTGGGGGGAAAGGGAGAAAGCTTGAAAAGAATTGGTTTCTTGTTATGTTGCAGTGTATCAGATATTGCGTGTATCGCTGATGCTGAGCCTAGGAGGAAAAACACGGGCTAGTGATATTCGTGCTAGAGCCTCTAGCGGGACTATGTGAAAAGTAAGCCCTGGGGTGGAGCTCCCTTTGTACCCAAATTCAGAATTCTCACAAATTTTTTCTTTGGGTCGGCTCCCACTCGCCGGATACGTAGGGTTGGATGATTCTTTCCGAGCTTGTACCAACCTCGAAAAGAGCGGGGATTGTGTACAACCCCGTAGCCGGGCGAGTGGGACCCTCCCCAAATGTCAGCCTGGGGGCGTGCTGTGGGCGACGAGTTGGCGTCCCTGCTCGAGGACGTGCGGGAGCTCGCGCGTATGTGCTGAGGTTTTATGTGTATTCCTTTCAATATATGTTATATATATTATATATAATATATATATATATAGAGATATTAATATATATGTTATTATATAAAGAGAGAGGGAGGGATGAGAGGGGAAAAAGGAAAAAGGAGAGAAAGAAATAAAAAGAAGAGGCAGCGGCTTCCCCCCCAGCCCCGATCTAGGGTTCGGCCAAGCAGCCGCCGCCCCGGCCGCCCTCTCCCCTCTCTCCCGTCGACCTGGAGCAAGCCGAGCGCCGGCCCCCTGCCTCTCTCTCGTCGACCTGGAGTAAGCCAAGCCTAGGCCGAACTCCCTTCCCCCCTCCTCTCCCGTCGCCGGCAGCACCAAGCCCGGGCCGAGCCAGAGCTCCTCCCCTCCCTCTCTCTCTCTCTCGGCCAGGAGCAGGCCTTGCCCCGAGCTCCCCCGCCTCTCTCTCTCAGCCGCCTGCAGGAGGAGCCAAGCCTAACCCCCACGCTCCCGATCTCCTCTCCCGTTGTCGGCCAAGGAAGGGCCGCCTGACACTCATCTCTCCCGATCTCCCTCTCTCTCTCTCTGTGCAGCAGCAAGGAGGGGCTCTCCCCCGCTCTTTTCCTCTCCTGTCGCCGGCTAACAGGGGCAGCCCGAGCCCCTTTCTCCCAAGCCCTTTCCTCGCCCAGTGCCGGCTGATTTCTTGCGGGATTGGGGATCTATTGTTGTTAATTATAACTGATTGGAGCATTGAAGATGCTGTCAGCACCAGAGAGCTCATCATCATGGATGCCAGCATTCAACAATCCAGCAACACTCCAGTTGGGCCCTCATCTAGAGATGGAAGAGGAGGGGAGATCTTGAGTGGTCTTCTTGGAGCTCAAACCGTGGCGTCATCAATGCGTGGACAACAACAACGCTCCCTATACGCCGAGCCTCTTATGAGATGTTCGGTTGCGGCTCCGCCAAACACGCGTCAAGGGTAACGAAGTTTCTACTTGGGCAGGTGAAGCCCTTATTTTTCATATTTATATGGAAGCACCTCTCCACCAACGAGTGGGGGAAGGGAGCTCTCCGACGGGTTGACGTGTACGTCCCCGCAGTTAATTGCATTAGTGCCCGGAAGTGTGAGTACGGGTTTAGGCATGCTGTGTGAAGCCCATTCGGACGTATGAGCCGAATTGGTGATGTTCTGTGTGGAGCCCGTCCGGACGCATGAGCCGGGTGGGTGATGTTCTGGGGTTCCCGGGGACTCCGTGGAAGTTGTATTTTATTCATTCACAGGGAATACGCACCATAGCCCCCAAAAAGGGGTGTACGCAATACGTTTGGTCCGCTTACATTAGCCGACTAGCGTTTAGCTGGCCGCTGCTTGCCGAGACGTTGGCGTACAGACGCTGTAGTACCAAGCGGGGAATAGCGGGCTTAAGCCCAAGCTTGTGCCGGCCCTTGAAGGCCTTGTTTTGTTTATGTTGCCGGCCTGCGTACTGAGTATGGAATATATATTCCTGTAATTATTAAATGCCTGTGATGCCCTGTGAATTCTTTATATCTTGTTCATCTTAGGCGGGCGGTATGTTCGCGAACCGCTCGCCCCGTGGGAGCCCCGAGGTATAGTTGTCGGGAAGCCCCTGATGGCCTGTTGATAGCCTTTCAGAACAACGTAGTTACGTTGTTAGCGGCCCAATTGGGGCTGCGTGGAGTAGGGCTGCTGGGCGGTATAACGCCATTAAAAGGCGGGCAGGGAACAGTTTTTATAGACCCAGGGAGACACCTCTAGTTCAGGAGTGGATCTTGAGATCCTCCTTAGATGTTCCGGCCGGCCAAGAGAGCCCGCCGAAGGTGTCTTAGCTCAGCCCCTGGTGTGGGAGGGGAAGAGTTTGTTAATCTTCCGGGTATGCGGTGGGACCTCCACGCTGAGGCCTTGGGTCTGTCCCTTGTGTTCCTAGCCTTGAGCCTAGATTGCTCACTTGAGTGTAGTAGGTGTGCGGCCACCCCTTCCCCAAGGGTCGAACTCCACAGAGACCGATTTTTCGGTTTCAACACTTTGGTGCGGTGAGCGTGGAGAGTGTCCAGCACGGAAAATCTCAGGTGAATGTCATGGCTTTAGAAGAGGAACCAAGTGACGACCAGGGTCATGCGCGGACTTTGTATGTAAGGTCCTCATACTCGGAGTTGTCCCCTCCCATAGTTGTTGTTGGAATCCCATAGTGTTTGGAGTAGGATTTGCACCAGCTTGAAGTGCCTCTACCTGTGAAAATGCGTGTATCCTCACTTATCGCATCAGCGAGAAGCCTAAAGGTTGTTATCTTCAAGGTCGAGTAAGAGAGCGGCTGAGGGGTATTTGGAGCCGGGGTGACCCAAAAGGGTTCCCTCCCTAACGGTAATATGTTATCTCTTCCTTATGATTCAGTAGCGGTCAAGTTTTCTTTTTATTGCCAATTCGCCTCGAACTTCTGAGGGCTTTAAGGGTTAGCCTCGCGATCGACTCCGGAAGCGAAACGTGCAACCCGTTCCTTTTAAATAGCCTAGTTCGGACGATGGGACGGTGCCGCGGGACTTTAAGCGCTATTGTAAGACCGAGCCTCTGCACTGACGGCCGAGATCAGCTCCTCCCTTGCACGTCGGCCTATGTCCTCCCGATCGCACCTCTCCTCCGACTAGAGGAATTATCAGGAACGAGCCTAGACGCTAACCTCCCAGATTTGATAAAGAGCCGATCTCTCCAAGCAATCACAAGTGAAAGCCCTTTTTGTTGAGAAAACAGGATAACATGTAAAAGGGCAGGTTTTGGCCCAAGGGAAGATGTTGGTCTCGAGTGCGTTCTAGAGGACCCTCGCAGGAACATTACCCATCGCCCATGCACTAGCTCTCATCATCGAGTGACATGGCGAAAAGTGATCTTTGTAATTAGATCAGGATACGAGCCGTCGACTTGTTTCTTTTAAATAGCCCAGTTCGGATGATGGGACGATGCCTCGGGACTTTAAGCGCTAATGTAAGACCGAGCCTCTGCACTGACGGCCGAGATCAGCTCCCCCCTTGCACGTCGGCCTATGTCCCCCCGATTGCATCTCTCTTCCGATCGGAGTAATTATTAGGAACAGGCTCGGACGCCAGCTTCCCGATTTGACGACTTCCAGATTGTCTCTCTTATTAAAAGAATGCATCTTCCAGTTGTAAAAGCATTGGTGTAATTAACTCTCCAACACCTCTTAAGTAAGCAGTATGTCTCCACCTCGAGCAAAGTCAAGTCCTCGAGTAGTAGTGTATTTCCCTATCACCAAAAATCAGGCTGAGTATGAGGCGGTTATAGCGCGACTGTGCCTGGCCAGAGAAATTGGAGAACATGATGTGGAGGTTCAGTATTGTGCAGGACCCCGAGTGATGCTCGGCCCCGGGTAGACCCGCTGCCTGGCTCCTACTAGCTGGCAGGTCCGTAGGCTCGCCTGGGGGGTAAGGGACCCCGAATGCTGCTCGGCCCCGGGTAGACTCGCTGTCAGGCTTTCACTAGCTGGCAGGGCTGCAGGCACACCTGGGGGGAAAGGGAGATAGTTTGATGTTTGGAGAGAATTTGGGTATTTTGCAGGACCCCGAGTGATGCTCGGCCCCGGGTAGACCCGCTGCCTGGCTCCTACTAGCTGGCAGGTCCGTAGGCTCGCCTGGGGGGTAAGGGACCCCGAGTGCTGCTCGGCCCCGGGTAGACTCGCTGTCAGGCTCTCACTAGCTGGCAGGGCTGTAGGCACACCTGGGGGGAAAGGGAGATAGTTGGGAAAGAGTTTTTGAGTTTGAGTATTTTGCTGGACCCCGAGTGATGCTCGGCCCCGGGTAGACCCGCTGCCTAGCTCCTACTAGCTGGCAGGTCCGTAGGCTCGCCTGGGGGGTAAGGGACCCCGAGTGCTACTCAGCCCCGGGTAGACTCGCTGTCAGGCTCTCACTAGCTGGCAGGGCTGTAGGCACACCTGGGGGGAAAGGGAGACAATTTGAAGTTTGGGAAAAATCTGGATATTGTGCAGGACCCCGAGTGATGCTCGGCCCCGGGTAGACCCGCTGCCTGGCTCCTACTAGCTGGCAGGTCCGTAGGCTCGCCTGGGGGGTAAGGGACCCCGAGTGCTGCTCGGCCCCGAGTAGACTCGCTGTCAGGCTCTCACTAGCTGGCAGGGCTGTAGGCACACCTGGGGGGAAAGGGAGATAGTTGGGAAAGAGTTTTTGAGTTTGAGTATTTTGCTGGACCCCGAGTGATGCTCGGCCCCGGGTAGACCCGCTGCCTGGCTCCTACTAGCAGGCAGGTCCGTAGGCTCGCCTGGGGGGTGAGGGACCCCGAGTGCTGCTCGGCCCCGGGTAGACTCGCTGTCAGGCTTTCACTAGCTGGCAGGGCTGCAGGCACACCTGGGGGGAAAGGGAGATAGTTTGATGTTTGGAGAGAATTTGGGTATTTTGCAGGACCCCGAGTGATGCTCGGCCCCGGGTAGACCCGCTGCCTGGCTCCTACTAGCTGGCAGGTCCGTAGGCTCGCCTGGGGGGTAAGGGACCTCGAGTGCAGCTCGGCCCCGGGTAGCCTCGCTGTCAGGCTTTCACTAGCCGGCAGGGCTGCAGGCACACCTGGGGGGAAAGGGAGAAAGCTTGAAAAGAATTGGTTTCTTGTTATGTTGCAGTGTATCAGATATTGCGTGTATCACTGATGATGAGCCTGGGAGGAAAAACACGGGCTAGTGATATTCGTGCTAGAGCCTCTAGCGGGACTATGTGAAAAGTAAGCCCTGGGGTGGAGCTCCCTTTGTACCCAAATTCATAATTCTCACAAATTTTTTCTTTGGGTCGGCTCCCACTCGCCGGATACGTAGGGTTGGATGATTCTTTCCGAGCTTGTACCAACCTCGAAAAGAGCGGGGATTGTGTACAACCCCGTAGCCGGGCGAGTGGGACCCTCCCCAAATGTCAGCCTGGGGGCGTGCTGTGGGCGACGAGTTGGCGTCCCTGCTCGAGGACGTGCGGGTGCTCGCGCGTGTGTGCTGAGGTTTTATGTGTATTCCTTTCAATATATGTTATATATATTATATATAATATATATAGAGAGATATTAATATATATGTTATTATATAAAGAGAGAAGGAGGGATGAGAGGGGAAAAAGGAAAAAGGAGAGAAAGAAATAAAAAGAAGAGGCAGCGGCTTCCCCCCCCAGCCCCGATCTAGGGTTCGGCTAAGCAGCCGCCGCCCCGGCCGCCCTCTCCCCTCTCTCCCGTCGACCTGGAGCAAGCCGAGCGCCGGCCCCCTGCCTCTCTCTCGTCGACCTGGAGCAAGCCAAGCCTAGGCCGAACTCCCTTCCCCCCTCCTCTCCCGTCGCCGGCCGCGCCAAGCCCGGGCCGAGCCAGAGCTCCTCCCCTCCCTCTCTCTCTCTCGGCCAGGAGCAGGCCTTGCCCCGAGCTCCCCCGCCTCTCTCTCTCAGCCGCCTGCAGGAGGAGCCAAGCCTGACCCCCACGCTCCCGATCTCCTCTCCCGTTGTCGGCCAAGGAAGGGCCGCCTGACACTCATCTCTCCCGATCTCCCTCTCTCTCTCTCTGTGCAGCAGCAAGGAGGGGCTCTCCCCCGCTCTTTTCCTCTCCTGTCGCCGGCTAACAGGGGCAGCCCGAGCCCCTTTCTCCCAAGCCCTTTCCTCGCCCAGTGCCGGCTGATTTCTTGCGGGATTGGGGATCTATTGTTGTTAATTATAACTGATTGGAGCATTGAAGATGCTGTCAGCACCAGAGAGCTCATCATCGTGGATGCCAGCATTCAACAGTCCAGCAACACTCCAGTTGGGCCCTCATCTAGAGATGGAAGAGGAGGGGAGATCTTGAGTGGTCTTCTTGGAGCTCAAACCGTGGCGTCATCAATGCGTGGACAACAACAACGCTCCCTAGACGCCGAGCCTCTTATGAGATGTCCGGTTGCGGCTCCGCCAAACATGCGTCAAGGGTAACGAAGTTTCTACTTGGGCAGGTGAAGCCCTTATTTTTCATATTTGCATGGAAGCACCTCTCCACCAACGAGTGGGGGAAGGGAGCTCTCCGACGGGTTGACGTGTACGTCCCCGCAGTTAATTGCATTAGTGCCCGGAAGTGTGAGTACGGGTTTAGGCATGCTGTGTGAAGCCCATTCGGACGTATGAGCCGAATTGGTGATGTTCTGTGTGGAGCCCGTCCGGACGCATGAGCCGGGTGAGTGATGTTCTGGGGTTCCCGGGGAAGACTCCGTGGAAGTTGTATTTTATTCATTCACAGGGAATACGCACCATAGCCCCCAAAAAGGGGGTGTGCGCAATACATTTGGTCCGCTTACATTAGCCGACTAGCGTTTAGCTGCCCGCTGCTTGCCGAGACGTTGGCGTACAGACGCTGCAGTACCAAGCGGGGAATAGCGGGCTTAAGCCCAAGCTTGTGCCGGCCCTTGAAGGCCTTGTTTTGTTTATGTTGCCGGCCTGCGTGCTGAGTATGGAATATATATTCCTGTAATTATTAAATGCCCGTGATGCCCTGTGAATTCTTTTTATCTTGTTCATCTTAGGCGGGCGGTATGTTCGCGAACCGCTCGCCCCGTGGGAGCCCCGAGGTATAGTTGTCGGGAAGCCCCTGATGGCCTGTTGATAGCCTTTCAGAACAACGTAGTTACGTTGTTAGCGGCCCAATTGGGGCTGCGTGGAGTAGGGCTGCTGGGCGGTATAACGCCATTAAAAGGCGGGCAGGGAACAGTTTTTATAGACCCAGGGAGACACCTCTAGTTCAGGAGTGGATCTTGAGATCCTCCTTAGATGTTCTGGCCGGCCAAGAGAGCCCGTCGAAGGTGTCTTAGCTCAGCCCATGGTGTGGGAGGGGAAGAATTTGTTAATCTTCCGGGTATGCGGTGGGACTTCCACGCTGAGGCCTTGGGTCTGTCCCTTGTGTTCCTAGCCTTGAGCCTAGATTGCTCACTTGAGTGTAGTAGGTGTGTGGCCACCCCTTCCCCAAGGGTCGAACTCCACAGAGACCGATTTTTCGGTTTCAACAAGGTATATCTCTAAACAGAACAAACAAATTTCTACTAACATTGTTTGTTACTACTGTAACAAACTAGGTCACGTCATAGCTGACTGCCCCCACAAGAAGAAGGAGGGTGGCAGAAGAGAGGAAAAGAAGTCCTCATATCACAAGAAGAGGACAGAGAAGAGCCTGTTGGCCAAGAAGGGCAAGACTCTCAGCGACTCTGACTCATCTGAGTCGAGTGAAGAAGAGGAAGCCTACTCTGGGCTCATGACTCAATCAGATGACGAACAAGAGCCCCAGTTTACTGGGGAGGTAAAATATCACACTCCTCTCTCTGAATCTGAAAGTTCTGCGCATGATCATGAGGATAGCTCTTCTGACGATGAGTCGGAACTTATGGCCCAGTACAAGGAGTTGATCATGACTTACGACAAATGTCGCCGAGTCGTGAAAACTCATGCTAAAGAGATTAAGTCTCTAAAGGCTATTGAGATCAGCTTGAGAGAAGAAGTCGCTAAGACTGACTCTCTTCAAGAGAACTTCAATCTTGCTATTGAAGAATACAATCAAGCTCTTAAGCACCTCGACCTTAAAGAGGAAATCATCAAAGATTTAAACGAACAACTCGAGGCTGAGAAGAAACTCGTTGAAAGTTTCTCTAAGCCTAAGACAGTTCTTCCACTCGTTTTTGAATTCTCAGCTAAGACCCAAGGAGCTGAACTAGGCCATATTGACACTCCTAGTAAATCTTCTAGGAGAAACAAGGCTCAACGGAAGAATAAGGCCGCCAAGAAGGCCTTGGACAAAGAAAAGGGGAAAACCCCTCCAGATCAGACTGTCTTTAAGAAAGTTATCTTTCCAACAAATAAGTTTGATCTGGACTCGTCCTATGGTCACTTGACCAGACCTACTTATGTAGAGCCAAAGTCTCGGTACCAAGGATGGACTCACCCTCGAAACTTTAGTGAGAGTGTCTTTAAGGCACCTTATGAAGAAGTGATTCTTCAGGGCTATGGTCCTTATAATTATGGCCACAACTTTAAGAAAGCACCTAAAGTAAAGCCCGTTGGGGAAAGGCCTCCGAAGGAGAAGAAGTCATGTGATTGCCATCATCATGAAGCCTCCTCCTCCAAGAGTGCTACCCCTGCTAGACCACCATCTCAAAAGGTCAAGCAGGAGTACGTAAGGCAAAGATACAATAGGTTTGACTGTTGGTGCTGTGGCAAAATTGGTCATTTTGTCATCGATTGTTGGTTCAATACCAGGAAGGTTGCTACTCCTCAAGTTGGCAATATGAGACTGACCACTCAGAATGCTAATCTTCGTAGGGGGAGTTTTCTAACCTGAGACCAAGGACCCAAACAAGTTTGGGTTCTTAAGGCAAAGTGATTATGATTGCAGGTATGTCCAAAGGCCACCAAAATGTCAATTTGGTACTTGGACAGTGGATGCTCTCGGCACATGACCGGGACAAGAAGCCTACTCCGGAATTTCACTCCAGTCTGCAATGGACCAAAGGTCATCTTTGGAGGTTCAGACCGAGGAATAACCAAAGGCTACGGTATGATCTCTAACGGTAGTGTATCCTTTTCGGATGTAGCTTATGTGGAGGGATTGGAACACAAACTCATAAGCATAAGTCAACTATGCGACAAGGGATACATAGTTGAATTCCACGCTGACAAGTGCTTGATAAAGTTTGTTGACAATATGGAAACAATTCTATCAGGCACTCGAAGTAGGAATGTTTTTTGTTTAAATTTCATTTGTATATACTCTTCTACACCAGTGTGTCTTTTGGCAAAAGATAGTGCGTCTCTTGGTGACCAATGACACAAGAGGCTAACACATATTAATTTTAAAACTATTAATAAATTATTCTCCCAGAACTTAGTACGTGATGCCCCAAATGTCAAGCACGTCAAAGATAGACCTTGTCATGCATGCGTAAAAGACAAACAAACAAGGGCTACCTTTAAAAGCATCATAGGCAAAAACTCTAATAGGTGCTTACACCTACTTCATATGGACTTGTTCGGTCCACTACAAGTTAAAAGTTTAGGAGGAAAGGATTATACGTTGGTAATTGTTGATGACTACTCGCGCTTTGCGTGGGTGTTCTTTCTGAAACAGAAGTCAGATACCTTCGATATCTTTACAAATTTTGTCAAGCAGGTCCAAAATGAATACAACTATTCCGTAGTCAAAATCAGAAGTGACAATGGAATGGAGTTCAAGTCTGGGGCCATGACAGAATTTTGCGAAAGCCTAGGTATCTCTCATGAGTTTTCCTCTCCTCGTAATCCACAACAAAATGGAGTAGCTGAGAGAAGGAATAGAACACTCATAGAGGCCTGCAGGACCATGTTGAGTGATGCTTCACTATCGGAATACTTCTGGGCTGAGGTCGTCAACACTGCATGCCACGTGCAAAATCGAGCCCTCATAAACAAGAATCATGATAAGACACCTTATGCTTTGTACTTACTAATGGTAAGTATCATACTACCAAGTTTAGTGAGAAAAGTTTTCGAGATATTTTTGTAGGATATAGTAGCCATAGTAAGACATACATGATTTTCAATAGAAAAACTCTGGTTGTAGAAGAATCAATACATGTTGTATTTGATGAGACGAGCTTGCTGCAAAACAAATCATCTTGTGTGCTTGTTGAAGATGTAGGTACAAGGCTTAAAGAAATCAGTTTGGATGAACAGACCGAAAGTAAAGATGATAAGTTCATCAAGATCACCTCTCCGACCCTTATTGGAGAGGTAGAGGATCAAGATGAAAATAACATCCAAGTTGATGAAGACATCCCAGTTGCTGAAGAAGTCCCAGATGCGAGGAATCTAGAGCTCAGACATCTGAAGGATCACCCAATGGACCAAATCATAGGAGATCCCCGGGATGGTACTAGAACTCGTCGAGGTATAACTAATGAGAATCTCTATTTAAGCTTCCTATCACAGGTTGAACCGAAGAAGTTTGAGGAAGCAAATTCAGACGCATCATGGATCTTGGCCATGGAAGAAGAACTGCATCAGTTCAAGCGATGCAAAGTTTTGACGCTTGTTCCAAGACCCAAAGGTAAAAATGTCATCGGAACTAAGTGGGTCTATAGGAACAAGATGGACGAGGATGAGACGATCATAAAGAACAAGGCCAGACTCAGCGCCAAAGGATATCGTCAAGAAGAAGGGATCGACTTTGACCAGACATACGCTCCAGTAGCAAGGCTGGAGGCCATCAGACTGTTCCTGGCTTATGCTGCACTGAAGGGCTTCACAGTCTACCAAATGGACGTGAAGTCAGTCTTCCTGAATGGTGACATAAAGGAAGAGGTGTATGTGGAACAGCCCCCAGGTTTTGTTGATCCTAACTTTTCTGAATATGTTTATTTGTTATCAAAAGCGTTGTACGGTTTGAAACAAGCTCCTCGAACTTGGTACGAAACCCTGTCTAGCTTTCTCCTCGAGAACAAGTTCACAAGGGAAAAGATAGACAAGACATTATTTCTTAGGGAAATTAAATGCAAGATTTTGGTAGTACAAATCTATGTCGACGACATTATTTTTGGCTCTACAGACGACAACCTCTGCAAAAAGTTCTCTAAACTTATGCAAGGGAAGTTTGAAATGAGTAGTATGAAAGAGCTGAAGTATTTCTTAGGACTTCAGGTGAAACAATCTGAAGATGGAATTTTCATCTCACAGACGAAGTTCACCAAGGAGTTGATTAAGAAATTCAGAATGGAGAGTGTAACCTCTATGAGCACTCCAATGGCCTCAGCTATGTCTATGGACAAGGATGAGAAAGGAAAACCTTTTAATGAAACCAAGTACAGAAGCATAGTTGGATCCTTGCTCTACCTTACTGCCAGTAGACCAGACATAATGTTCTCCACATGTGTTTGTGCTAGATTACAAGTGAACTGTAAAGAATCTCACTATGCTGCTGCAAAGTGGATTTTGAGATACCTTAAAGGTACACCGAATCTTGGCTTATGGTACCCAAGAAGTAATGACAGCAAACTAATCGGTTTTTCAGATGCAGACTTTGCAGGTAGCAAAGATGACAGGAAAAGCACTTCTGGGACGTGTCAGTTCCTTGGAAGAAGGCTTATTTCATGGAGCAGCAAAAAACAAAACTGTGTCGCAATCTCAACGGCCGAGTCAGAATACATTTCTGCCGGTAGTTATTGTGCATAATTGTTTTGGCTAAAGAATCAGCTAGAAGACTACAATATGAAGGTCAAAGACATTCCATTATTCTGCGACTCCTCCAGCGCAATTGCAATCGCAAACAACCCAGTCTCGGACAGCCGGACAAAGCACATCGAGCTTAGATATCATTTCATCCGAGAGCACGTGGAGCAAGGGGATGTTGATCTGCAGTACGTGCCAACAGATCGGCAAATTACAGATATCTTCACAAAGCCGTTGGACGAGATCAAGTTCAATTTCTTTAAAACTGAACTTGGAATGCTGAACAAAGAAGGATAGATCAAAGGGAATCAGTTTAAAGCTCAAGAATCTAGGACTCTTCAAAAAGGTCAGAAATTTCTTAAGAGGAAGCTAGTTCTCGCAAAACTAAGCCTACTTCTGGAGAAGCAAAGTACTAGTTCTCGAAAACTTACTCGACTTCTCGAGAACAAAAGTCTGTCTCCCGAGAAGTCCTTTAAGTTCTCGAAAACTAATAACTCTACCTCTCGAGAAGTACTCTGAAAGCTCTCGAGAACTAGGCGCTACTTCTCAAGAAGTCTACTATCAGCTCTCGAGAACTTATTTCCTTACTTCTCGAGAACTATACGACACTTCTCGAAAACTAACCCTACCTCTCGAGAAATGCTCCGTCCTTTCAAATTCTGTCTTTGCGCAAACCGACTTATTTTCGAATTATTAAAATGCTTATATTAGTTTAATTAGACATTTAATTATCAAAATTAGAATTATATATATATAAAGTTTTAGAAATCAACAATCAACCGACATTTCAAACTTCTTTCTCTCGAAAACCTTTCAACTTCCTCCGACTCAGAGCCTTGACACCTCCATTTTCCCGCACTCTGATCGTCGCCTTCTTCAGGATAAATGGCTCAACAATCAAAGATAGGAGTTGGAAGTGTGCTACTTGCGGCAGGGATTGCCGATATCTCAGATGACTTTAAGAACCTTCTTCTTCTCCTCCAGGACGCCGATTTGAACTTTGTTCTTCAAGAACACTGTAACTTCCTCTTCCCAGAAGTTGAAGAATTTTATAAGAATGTCAAAATCAAGAGGAATAATACAGTTATTAAATCCAAGGTAAAGGGAGTCAAGATTAAGCTGAGCTCAAACATTGTGTCAAAACTTCTTAGACTGCCAACTGGAAATGATGAAGATGAACTCACTCAGGAAGATATCATCAGGACTTATCATTTCTGTGGAGTACCAGAAAGCATTACCTCTGTGAGGAGATCAACCATGAATGATGTTAGCAAGCTCTTGGTGGACATTATTAGAAAGATCCTATGGAGCAGGACAAGATCTATTAGTTTCATTACAAATACACTATTTAATGTGATGGCTGTCATTGTCTGCAGGAAGAAATTCCCTTTTGGATTGATGATCTTTGATCTGATCAGGGAGAGCATTCCAGAACCAAAATTTGCCAGGATCATCACTTTGTTGTTGCATGAGATTGATCCAATCACCTTCAAGACTTCCAGAGGTACACCCATCCATCATCTGAAGAAGATCTCCATTAATTTCATTCAAAGGGGGGAGTTGAAGTTAAAGAATCCCAAGCAGTTAGCTAAAGAATCTGTAGCTTCTACTTCAAGGGTCAGAACCCCATCTCCTCCCTCACATGATATTGTTGACCCATCTGGTGCAGCAACTGAGGGGGAGCCTGCACTCTCTGGTCAAGTTAACAGAATTCCTTCTCCTCCTCCTCCAGCAAGATCTCCTCTCAGAAGCCCAGTATGATCTCCAATTAGGAGCCCTGTGGCAGATTCTCCAGATGCCACCCTATCAGATGTTCCAGGACAGGAAACTCTCAAGAACACAAATGCAGCAATTGACAGCATGATTGAAGAACTCACTTCAGGTGAACCAATTCCTCCCCTTCGCAAAGAAACCATTGCAGAACCATCAAAAGAACCATCTCCACCACCCTCACCCCAAGCTACTCCACCTCATTCTCCCTCTCCAAGGAAAGAATCTACTCCACTAGAGACCATCCTTCTCTCTGAAGAGGATGAGCCAGGACCTGAAGAGGTGGAAGCCCCTCTCAGGAACCTTGACTTCTCCCTCCCAAGATTTGTTGATGAGGAGGCTGATACAGTATCTCACACTGTAAGAGCCCAGAGCTCTGTAGTAATAGAAAAAATTCTTCCCTGGAATGCCCCTCCTCTTGGAGTTACTATTTCTGCTCCAATTTCTACCCCTCCTGCTGCTACTGCTACCTCTTCTAATTCAGAACTTCTCAGTAAGATTGAACTTCTGTTGGCTGAACAAAGAAAATATTTTGATGAATCCATCAAGTTAGTCAAAGATAAAGTGACTGATCTAGAGCAAGAGATGAGTAGAGGCTTTGCTGAAATACAACACAATTCTGACTCTCTCAAAAGACTGTTTCAAATAGGTGGAAAAGCCATAAACCACACAATCTCTAGTGTTGGTCAAGTTATGGAGCAATCTCTCACTCTTGCAAACAACCAGATAGAGCTAGAAAAGAAGGCTAAAGAGCATGTGATGACAATCTGCAATGAAGTTGGTACTTTTAAAGAAGAAGCCATTGACAAGCTATCTGTAGAATTCAGAAAGGGGGAGAATTTAGTGAAAGAACAAGTGGACAGGCTTGCTGCCAATGCACAAACTCTCTGGAATGAAAAATTGACTGAGATAAATAAGAATGTTTTAGCTCAAATCAAATCAGTGAAGTTCTATACCTATGATACCTCAGTTTGGATGCACAACCAAATATTCCCAAACTTTCAAGCTGATCCTAATGTGATTCCACATCATCTGAACCCCCTTGCTGAAGGAGAATCCAGTCAAATGCCAGCTTAGATGCAACAACCTCAGATGCTTACCTTCTCTCCCAGGCCAGAAGACCAGGCACCTCCTCCTACTTCTTATTTCCAGATTTGGGATGATGATATTCCTCAAGGCTTACCAGAAATTCACATCCCCAAGAAAAGGAAGTATGGAGAAGGTCCATCTACAAGCAAATCTGTTCCCAAGCCAGATATAGAGAAAAGGAAAGCACAGGAGTTTGCTGAAATTTGGAGCCCCACTTCTAAAGCCTTAATTCTTGACACTCTCAAATTAGTCATGGACTTTAGTGAGAGCAGGAATCTCCACTACATCTCCTCTGAGTGAGAATTATATGAGAAGTCCATGACCAAGAGAAGAATATATGATAGAGAGTATGACAAGAATAACCCTAAAGCTCCTCCTAAGCCTCCAAGGTACTATCCTAAGCCCTTCAACTATCAGAGAAGACAACAAGAGAAGCAGGACAAGTAACAACAGAGCAAAGGATGAATTCATGTTGTTTTGTTTTTGAGAATGTTTAATGAAATGTTTGTTGATTAGAAATCTAAAACATTACATATATACAATTTCTAGTTTTGCCTAATTATGTCTTTAACTAATCTGTTATTACATTTAGATTCAATTTTTCTTCTCTTCCAGTTCTTTCTTTATTGTGATAATTCACCTTAGTGTAGATTGTTCTGACTTCTACAAATAGGGGGAGATTGTTGCGTATTGCATCCACAATAACCCAGATTTGCATGAAGTCACCCTAGAACTAAGATGAATTAAGTTATATTTGACATCCTTGTTCTAGTTGAGTGTTTGCACATTCTCAGTGCTAAGTGTAGACCAATGTCAGTCTACAGTGGGTCAGGAACACAGGACCATACAGTGTAATCCCTCACTGTGTGACCCAAGGTGTTGACTCATGTGTAGCCTCTCAATTGAGATATACTTTATGTTCAAACATTAGGAGCATGGGATGAAGACATGACTAGAAGAAATTTTTTTTAAAGTTTTGAAAAATTATCTAAGTCAACTTCTCGAGAAGTATCTTTTGAGTTCTGTAGAAGTGAAGTCAGACGTTCTCGAGAAGTCCCAGTTTTAGTTCTCGAGAAGTCTGGTGTAGTTCTCGAAAAGTCTTCTTTGTTCTCGAGAAGTCTTGACCAGTTCTCGAGAAGTCTCAATTATAGTTCTCGAGAAGTTCAACTTGTTCTCGAGAAGCTTGGCTTAAGTTCTCGAATAGTCAAAAGTTGCCTTAAAAATCTCTCTTAAGTGTTAGTTCTTGAGAAGTCTCCATAGTTCTCGAGAAGTCAGTTAGTTCTCGAGAACTCAGCCTTTTGTTCTCGAGAAATCCAGTCATCTTCTAAGTAGTATAGTTCTCGAGAAGTCCTCATAGCTCTCGAGAACTCAGTTTCTAGTTCTCGAGAACTAAAGTTTCTTCTCGAGAACTGAAAGTCAAATTTTCCAGAAATTATTTTAAGTTCAGATCGGCCGAAATTTTCAAATGACTTGACGTGATTGGTCTACGTGTCGTCATTAATGTCTTTTCTAGCCGTTAAGGGTAATCCTATATAAAGTCTTTTCATTAAGACAAAACCCGAACACTTACAAGGAGCGGTATTCCGTACATTCTAAATTTCTGGATCGGCCTTCTCTTTCCAAAATAACACGTTCTGAAGCCGCCGCTGCCGCTCATGAGTAGATCGAAATTTCTGCTTTCGATCCAAGAAGGCGTGTTGTTCAAGGGATCATCTTCTTCTCCTTGATCGAGTAGGTCAAAGCATTCTCAGGTTAGATCGTCAAGTCTTCTTCAACCGTTTCTGAAAGAGCCGCCAATTCAAGAAGAAGACCTATGGCTGAATTTTTCCAGATCTGAGAAATCTTTGTTTGTATTTTTCCAAATCTTTTTGTTATCATTGTAGGAGATTTTCTCCGAGTATAGGAGCGTTGTTCTCCGAGTTTGTAGGAAGTTTTTATCTTCCGAGTGTAGATCCTTTTGGATCGAGTTTGTAGGAACTTGGTTCCGATGCGTAGGATTGTTTTCAATCCGAGATAGTGGAGTAGCTTAGTCTATTGATTTGTTAGATCGGTGAGGTAAAGTGGACGTACCCAAGATTGAGGAATCACTATAAATTTTCTTGTCTTCTGTGATTGCTTGATGTTTTGTGCAAGTTCGCTAAAATTTTTATTCTGTAAATAGACGCATGATTCACCTATTCATCCCCCTCTAGGTGATTTTGGTTGACAACTTTCCACTTTCAATAACACCGTCCTTTTTTTGACGATTGTCCAAATCGATTTTAAATATGTGGAAGACAATTTTTTAAATAAATTCTATTAATCAATACCCCTCAAATCCGATCGGTGTAAACCAGTACCGGAGGGATGCGGCCACCCAACCTTCAGACAGCTCCTATTTTACATCAAGGACGTTCCGCTTCTCCACGTCCCCTTCAGCTCCTACTGCGTTCTCTCCATCGACTGCACATTCCGGCAGCTCACCCTCCACGATGCTTCCATGTCCAACTGCTACACCCCCGCCCCATCCTCCACCGGTCAGGGCTTCGTCGATGAGCCCCGGCGGGCCCCATTCCTCGGCCTTGCCTCCAACAACGTCTTCTCTCTCCTCGGCTACCGCCACGAGTACTCCCATGTTTTCCAACTCGGTTTCCCCGTCGGCAGAGAAGTCTATCGGAATGTCTCCGACATGCGCTGTCGAGACTACTACTGCTACCCTGCTTGGGATGTTGACGATTCCAGAAAGTCATGGCCCTGTGCCAGGGGGACGATTCAGCCTACGACGCTCACTGGTAATGGACTAAATTTTTACAAAGTTAGCTCTTGATTATTTGATTTTTTTAAAATAAATAATTATACAACCTATTTAATATTAATTAGTAAGTTCTCTTTTTTTTTTTCATTCAATCAATTTGATCTATCATCTTCTTAAGATTCCGTTACAAACGGTCGTGACATTCATGAACACGTTTGTGAATGCAATGATTATGAAGTTGCCACATGCTTATTTATCTTGCATTATATTATGAATTTCAAATTTTTTTTTTTGCTGATGGAAGAATTTAAGCTAAAATTAGAACATAAAGAAGCATTATGATGAATTAGAAAGTTTTGTTTTTTTTGTTATAATTTATAATCCAAAACTTTAGTTCACAAATTTTTAGTGCTTCCATCATGAAATTACTGTTGCGGACAAACTCGATGCCTCGGTCAAACCGGATTTACTTGGACCGTCTTAGCTCACGAGGTGGTTGAGGACGCGCACAGTCAATGGAAGTAGAAAGTTGACACAAGATGTGATGACGTGGAAAAATCCCTTAAATGGGTAAAAAACCACGTGACCGGGTCTGCACCGATCAAATTCCACTAGATTCCGGTGATTACAATGTGTTGGAGAATCGAGGCGACATGCCACTCCCGTTACAACTTGGGGAAGAGAGAGACTACGGCTCCCAACGGGCAACAGACTGCGCCGCAGGAGTAACTTGGATGTTGAAATGCGTGAGATGATCCTGGTGCCCAGGCGCATGCGATCGCGTACACTTGCTGGCAACGGTTGTCTTCTTCCTTTGGCTTTTTCTGGATACTTGGGCGTTTTCCAGCTGGTGGCGTGTTGGTGGAGCGCTGGTAGCCGCGGGTGGTTCACGGCGACAGGAGGCCGAATCTGGGGACGAGGCAGACGAGCTCTCCCCCGAGGAAGAAGATGACAAGCCGGAGAAGAGAAAATGTGAAGAATGAAGAGGCCCTGGGGTCTCTTTTATAGCCTCCAGGGGAGGATCATGGCCCACTAAAGTAGTGGGTTTGTGGGTGGTTACCCTCTTGATCGGACGGCGAAGAGAGCCTCCCCTTGATCAGACAGTGGGGAGGATGTCCACGACGATGGGCCGCTACGGCGGCGGCGGTGGCCGGCCGGGCTGCCGGCGGCGGGGGAGGCCGGCATGGCGGCCGGCGGCGGCGGCCCGCTGGGGGGCGGCGGTGGCTAGGCATGCCGCACCTGGCCGCGGCCAGGCCCGAAAGGGGGCCGGTCGCAGATGGTGGCCAGGCCGCCAGACGACGGGGGTCTTCCCGGCGGCGGCCCTCCTCCACGGAGAGAGGGAGTGGGTCCCGCCCCCTCCCCCCATAATTTTCTCATCATGAGAGTTCATGGGGGGATGACCCACCCATGATCCACTTTGTGAATAGATCTTGGGGGGAATGGCCCACCCATGATCCATTTTGGGAGGAGATCAAGGGGGGGGGGGGCTTTCTCTCCTATAAAATGATGGTGAAACCCATCAATTGCCCCCCAAATCTATGCTATCCGAGAGCAAAGTGAGCGAGAGAGGAGAGATTTCCCTTGCTTCCTGCTGTCATGACGGTTTCCGGTGAGAAGGCTGAGACGGCGACGTTGGCCAGTGCTTCCAAGGTACTCGGAGGGAGGCCCGACGAACGATGACGATACATCGATGCGCGAAGGCTGGGGCAGCCATGCCGCTTGCGTGCGCCAGCGGCGTGTGAAGGCTGCGCGCGCCGGCGGTGTGCGCCCGCGCTAGCCGGCCTCGCGTGCGGACCGCGCGCGTGCTGGGCGCGGCCCTGGCCGTGCGCGGCTCTGGCCGCGAGCGCAGGCAGGCCGCACGCGTAGAGTTTGCGTGCGTGGGTTGTGCTGCTTGAACACGCAATGTACCTGCTATGCGCAAGCTTGCGTGGGTGTCCTCTTTTGCGTGCCACTTGGGCTGTGTGCGCTTGGACATGCGGCTCCAAGTCTTTATCTTTGGACTGACCTTTTACTTTTTGTTGTGCGCAGGTTTCAAAGCGCTTTTCTGGCCCGATGCGCCTGCGCTCCTCTCTGACCGATGACGGTGTTGATATTTGGAGGGCGAAGTACGGGCTTCCTGCTTGTTTGGAAGTGAGGATCCCGCGTCCCGAGGAGCGGATTCAGAATCCTCCTCCTGGGTTGTTGACGATCTGCGAAGTCTCCCTGAGGTTCGGCTTCCGTTTTCCGCCCTGTGAGGAGGTGATTGAGATCTTTAAATTTTGCAGAGTGCCTATCTCTCAATTTATTCCTGCTGGAATTGCCCGAATCATGGGCTTAGTCGCCTTCTTCCGCGAGCATAGGGGCCAGCTTTCCCTAGACAAACTCTGAAATTGGTGCGACGTTCGCTCCGATGGTGGCGAGCGGGTGAAGGTTCGCAGCAACATGTGCTAGTTTGTGTTGAGTCTGTTATAAGTTTGACTTATGGCGTTTCTTTGTGTGGGTTGTAGTCACAACTTAGTTTGCGTAAGGCTGGCTCATGGCTTGGTTTGCGCGGGTTGTAATCCACGGCTTTGCTGTGAGGGGGGCAGGCCCCTACTGGGAGTTTGCGCGAGTCGGGCTCGCGGCTTAGTCGATTACAGACTAATTGGAGAGAATGTAAATACTCAATCTGGGTGTGACAAGGAACACCCTGTTCGGAGGTAGATGTGGTGAAGAGCGTGCTATGGGGAGCACGCTGCCCGAGGACGGTTGCTGTGGGGAACACGCTGCATGGAGGCAGTTGTTGTAAGGAGCGCGCTGCCCGAAGGCAGGTGTTGTGAGGAGCGCGCTGCCCGGAGACAGTTGCTGTGAGGAGCGCGCTGCCCGGAGGCAGGCGCTGTGAGCAGCACGCTGCACGGAGGCAGTTGGTGTAAGGAGCGCGCTGCCCGGAGGTAGTTGTTGTGAGGAGTGCGCTGCTCGGAGGCAGCTGCTGTTAGGAGCGCGCTGTACGGAGGCAGTTGGTGTAAGAAGTGTGCTGCCCGGAGGCAGTTGCTGTGAGGAGCGCGCTACACGGAGGCAGTTGCTGTGAGGAGCGCGCTGCCCGGAGGCAGTTACTGTGAGGAGTGCGCTGCACTGAGGCAATTGCTGTGAGGAGCGCGCTGCCCGAAGGCAATTGCTGTGAGGAGCGCGCTGCCCAGAGGTAGTTGTTGTGAGGAGTGCGCTGCACGGAGGCAGTTGTTGTAAGAAGCGCGCTACTCGGAGGCAGTTGCTGTAAGGAGCGCGCTGCCCGAAGACAGTTGCTGTGAGGAGCGCGTTGCCCGGAGGCAGTTGCTATGTCACGACCCACATTTTACCCGAGGTTAAGAAGTATCAGAGTAAGGGAAAAACACGCGTTGTGATGCCACGTGTAACACCCCAGAAATCTCAAAAAGCCAAAGTGGGATTCAGGTTGGCTGACACGGCCTGAGACACGAGCGTGTCTCAGGGCGTGTCGGGTATACACGGCCTGGGACACGGGCGTGTCCCAGGGCGTGTCCCTATTCTCGACGAGTTCTCGAGCCCTAATCATCGAGTGTGGAACACGGCCTGTGACACGAGCGTGTCATAGGGGCGTGTTCGGCACACGGCTAGGGACACGGGCGTGTGCCTTAGCCGTGTCCTGCTCGGGTAATTTTGGAGATCATGTTACAGGGGTGACACGGCCGGGTACTGTATGACACGGCCGTGTCAGGCTTGACACGGGTGTGTCAATGCCCGTGTTCTGGTTTATTTTAAGTCGGTTGTGCACCGCTTCGGGAACACGGCCTGTGACACGGGCGTGTCACAACCCGTGTTCGGCCCAAGAAATCAAATTTAGGGCTGATCAGAGCCGTTCATTTTCTTTGACCAAGATCCAATGGTCTGGGCTCTTCCCTGGGTTGATAAGGCCGAGATTGAAGAGGAGAAAACTCATTTGAGTTTCATCTTTCTCTTTCTAAAGTTAAGAGAGAGGGGAGAGCAAAGCAAGGAAGAAGAAGAGGAATCCGGCCGTCGGTGGTGCTGCGGTGGTCCAAATCGCGAGCGGAGTTCGGATTTACGAAGGCAAGGTTGCTACGAAGGCTTTCATCCGTCTCAATTCTCTCCATGGCTCCGAGGCGAATTCCAAGGGTAACGATTTCCGTCTTGGACATGTGAAGTCCTACTTTCCTGCATTTGCATAGGGAAAATCCGTCCCCGCGAGTGTGCGGTGGGTTGTGGTGTCCCTTGGGGTAGATATGTGAAGTCCCCCTTGTTAGAGTCCGGAATTGGAGTACAGATCTAGGCAATGTGAAGCCCATCTGGACGTGTTGGTCTGGATTGGTGATGCTTGTTCGCATTCAGAGGAATCTCCGAGAATTTGATTGTTTGTGTGCAATCTGTGGTGCATACCTGTTGCTTGGTGCAGCAGGAAGTACCTAAGGAAGTCCAGTAAATTGTGCGAGTTTGGTTCAACTCTTGTGGTGGACGGGCAAGGTGAAGCTATACCCGCGTCAGTCCAGTCTTGAATCTGACGATGTGAGCAACGGGATAGGCGGATCTGTACCCGCGTTATGGTTTTCTAACCTTAGGTGCTTAAGGCCCTGTTAGGATCACATAGCGAGAGTCGACGGCTTACGTGCCGATTAAGACTAGTTGGTGGGATCCGGTGTTTCCGGTACACCCGAATGTGCCCTAAGTGCACGGAGCGTCGGGCCGTCGGGCCGACGTTTGTGATATGTATTGATTGTGCGGTCGTGCACGTCTTGCGTGGTTTGCTATATATATCATATTGGAAAATGCTATGCAGGGATGGAATTCCGCTGCCCCGTGCCAGGGGCAGAGTCGTTATAATTGGTCAGCTGAATGCTGACCGTTGCCCTGTTTGCCACTGCTTGGTGGATTGGTTCTTGCAGGTGCTGGAGGTGCTGGTCCGAGCGGGACTTAGCGGGCTGAAGCCCAAGTTGCGTTGCTGCCCTCGAAGGCTTTGTTTTGTTTCTTCTTGTTCATGTGTGGTCGGCCTGCGTGCCGATGTCTGTAAACCACAACTTGTTAAGAGAAATTTGTAAGGCCTTAAGGTCAGATACTTTGGTTGTATACATTCCTATGTTTTAGTGGACAGTTCTTGTTTTGCTTGAGTTCAAGTTTTTCAACCGTGAAGCTTCCACTAGAATGCTCTGTGTTAGGATGCGTTGGTTTTGATATTATTTCGTAGCGTCTCCGCCTGTTTGTGGAATATGGTGTGGGGCCCCGGCCGGACCCTCTATTATATTCTTCTTGACGGGTAGAGGTGTTACAATTTGGTATCAGCTTGTTGGTCGATCTCTTCCGAATTCGCGGACGAATTCTTTTGAGAGGTGGCGAGCACGTGTCAGTGCTGTCGTTATTCGTTATAACACTTAACTTGAACTCAAGAATGTCCACTTAGGAATGTAAATACACTTGTTTGTTGAACCTGTGTATTCTTTTTGTATGTTTGCCGTTTTACTTGGTCGCTAAATTGCGTGTTTTACACATATAAGTGACTAGAAGTATCGCGGGTCAATCCGAACCTCAACATTCTGTAGAAAGTACGACACCAGCTGAGGTGCCCACACCTCCTCCATCCGCTGAAACGGTACGTTTCATCACGAAAACGGTACTTGCTGTGATGAATGCTCAGCAGGCTGGGCAGGCACGTCCTGCAGTGGTGCCAACGCATGCTGGGGTACGACAAGAACCGGTAGAAGCTGTAGTTGATCCGCGGGCAGCATATCAACAATTGAAGCAATTCTTGAGCTTCAATCCTCAACAATTTACTGGGGCAGGGTCACCGACCCAAGCAGAGGATTGACTTGCAAGGATCAAGAGGATCATCAGAGCGATCAAGGTTGAGGAGGGACAGAAGGTTATGTTGGCCACTTTCCTACTGGAAGGAGAGGCTCGTTTATGGTGGGATGAGATTGAACTGCATCACTTGGCCGGTAGATAACTTGCAGAAGTCTCGATGGACGAATTTTCTTGGTTGTTTTTGGCACAACATCTACCAATGCAGCAAAGGATATCGATGGAAATGGAATTTCAACGGTTAACTCAAGGAGATCGTAGTGTGGATGATTACCTACATGAGTTCACACGTTTGGGAAGATATGCAGGTACAATCTTCGCCGAAGAAGAGCGTAAGACTAGTAGGTTTTATACGGGACTGCGAGATGAGCTGTGGTATTTGCTATCGAGTTCTGTGAGTCAGGGATTTCAAGCCTTAGTCTGTACGGCTCGGTCTTTGGAGACGGACATGAAAAGAGGGTAGGCAAAAGGGACCTTGGCTGTGACAAAGCCAGAGTTCAAGCCGCCGCGTCCGGAGAAGTTTGGGTACCATAAGAGATGGGGAAAGAAGTCCAAGTTTACTGGACAAGCTCCTTCTGCGACTATGACAAAGACATCTGGGTATGGATCTCGCGCTTGTTTTACGTGCGGGAAGTTGGGACACTTCGCACGTGATTGTCGAGTTGGTCCTCCAAAGGGTGACAAGAAGACGGGAGCGTCTTATGCGGAGAAAGGGAAGACTGTGGTGGAGTCTTCTGCCTCGCACGCGCAGCCCAGGGTCTTCAACCTTGGACAACAGGAGGCCATTAAGCAGGCGGATGTCGTCACAGGTGCGCGCAGTTTTTAATGTTATTTTATACTGTGTGCTGTGCTTGTTTTGATTGTGATGTTTTAGGGTTTGTCCTTATACGAGAGTATCCAGCGCGAGCACTGTTTGACACAGGTGCTTCACATTCGTTTCTGTCTGAAGAGTTCGTCTTTCGTGTCGGGGTACCTATCCGGACCACGACATACAGTGTAAAGGTGTTGTTACCTAACAGATGTTTGATATGCGCGGATAAATCTTGCGGTCTTGAGGTCAAGATAGGGAGTCAGGAGTTCAAGGTGGAAACATTAGTATTGCTGATCAAGGAATTTGATATAATCTTTGGTATGGACTGACTGTCAGAGCAGCGTGCCTGTATAGATTGCACTTCAAAAGAGGTCACACTCAGGCAGAATACCGAACAAGAGACCAAGTTCATTGGTATACAAGGGATGAGTGAGATGTTGTTATCTGCTCTCCAAGTTGTTAAGGCAGTTCGGAAGGGTGCGGAGTTGTTCTTCACACTCGTAGAGGCGGTGGCGCCGAAGGCCTGTGTGAGTGAAGTGCTGATTGTGTCGGAGTATGCTGATGTGTTTCCAAAGGACCTTCTGGGGTTACCTCCCCAAAGGGAAATCAACTTCGCTATCGAGCTGGTGCCGGGTGCGAAACCTGTGACTCGTTCGCCGTATCGGGTAGCGCCAAAAGAGATGGCCGAACTAAAAGTTCAGTTGCAAGAACTGTTGGAGCAGGGATACATACGCCCAAGTATGTCACCTTGGAGCGCGCCTGTTCTTTTTGTGAAAAAAAAAGACGGTAGTTTGCGGCTATGTATTGATTATCGCGAACTGAATAAGCTGACGGAGAAAAACAAGTATCCGATTCCTCGGATCGATGACTTGTTCGATCAGCTAGCGGGCTCAACCGTCTATTCCAAGTTGGATTTGAAATCCGGGTATTACCAATTGCCGATTAGGGAAGGTGACATTCCCAAGACAGCATTTGGCACACGCTACGGTCATTATGAGTTCACAGTGATGCCGTTCGGCTTATGTAATGCGCATTCGGTATTCATGGATCTCATGCATCGAACGTTCCGCGAATACTTGGATCTGTTTGTGATTGTGTTCATTGATGATATCCTTGTGTACTCTCAATCGGAGGAAGATCATGCAAACCATTTGCGGTTGGTATTGCATACCTTGCGGAGAAATAAGCTGTATGACAAGTTCTTTAAGTGTGAGTTCTGGCTCTCGTCGGTGGCTTTTCTGGGCCATGTGGTAAGTGGAGAGGGCATAGCGGTGGATCCTGCAAAGATAAGTGCCATTCGTGATTGGCCAGTGATGTCTTCGGTGGCCGAAATCAGGAGTTTTCTTGGACTGACAGGCTACTATAGACGATTTGTGGCGAACTTCTCCCGGATTGCTTTGCCTTTGACTACGTTGACGAGAAAAGATCAGAAGTTCGTTTGGACGCCGGAGTGCGCGCGAGCTTTTGAGGAGTTAAAAGGTCGTTTGACCACGGCGCCTGTTTTGACGTCGCCTTGTGGTACAGACGGTTTTGAGATTTACAGCGATGCGTCAGGAAGCGGCTTAGGCTGCGTTCTCCTGTAGTTTGGCAAGGTGATCGCTTTTGGCTCACGTCAATTAAAGGTGCATGAGCGTAATTACCCCGTCCACGACTTGGAGTTGGCGGCGGTGATCTTTTCGCTAAAGTTGTGGCAGCACTATCTTTAGCGTGAAGGTAGATATTTATACAGATCATAAAAGCCTAAAGTATCTGCTCGATCAAAAGGATTTGAATATGCGACAAAGGAGGTGGATGGAATTTCTAGGGGATTATACCTTCGACATTCACTATGTTCCCGGAAAGGGAAATGTGGTCGCTGATGCCTTGAGTCGTCGGACTCCGGTGCGGGCAAGTTAGTTGCGGATACACGATGAGCGTCTAATCCAGGAGCTGGAAGCGTTGGAGATATCTTGTGTGGAAAGGGATTCTTCGGCCGATGCATGCTTGAACTGGATGGAGGTTCAATATGACCTTGCGGAAAGGGTTCGGCGGGCAACGGAGTTTGATGAAAGTCTCCAGCGCTATGCAAAGGAGGGGTCTGGTGACCAATTCTCCTGGGATGACAGTTTATTACGGAAGGATGGCCGATTGTGCGTCCCTTGTACGGGTAAATTGCGAGAAGAATTGTTATATGAAGCACACTTTACAAAGTACTCAATTCACCCTGGGAGCACAAAGATGTACAAGGACATGAAGAAATTGTTCTGGTGGCCTGGTTTAAAGAAGGACATAGCCGAGTATGTGGCTAAGTGTCGTACTTGTGCTTTGGTAAAGGCAGAGTGTCAACGGCGTAGTGGTTTCCTGAAATCATTGCCAGTTCCGCAGTGGAAGTTTGAGGATATTTCTATGGATTTCGTGCACGGATTGCTGAGATCTCAATGTGGGAATGACTCAATCTGGGTGATTGTAGACCGGTTGACAAAGGTGGCTCACTTTCTACCGAACAAGAGGGACGATTCAGTGGAAATGTTGGCAAAGCTCTATGTGGAGCAGATTGTTCGATTGCACGGTATTCTCTGAAGCATCGTCAGTGACCGTGATGGGCGATTTACTTCGAAAGATTGGATGTTAATTCATAAGATGTTTGTTGAAACCGAAAAATCGGTCCCTGTGGAGTCCGACCCTTGCGGAAGGGGTGGTCGCACACCTACTTCTCTACTCGCAAGCCCAAGGGTCAAGGGAGAGGGACCGGGAACAGACCCAAGGCTTCAGCACGGAGGTCCCACCACACACCCGGAAGATCTTAGAGCGCTTCCCCTCCTTAGCCAAGTGCTGAAGCTAAGGTACCTCATAAAGCGCTAGAAGACCGGGCACACGAAAGCGTGTCTTCTGAGGTACCCCTTGGGTCCTATTTATAGGAAAAGATGGTCTGCAAATATCCAACCGTCACTGTTCTCGAGGACTATAGGCAATTCAAAGGGGGATAACGTGGTAAAAACACCCCACAACTGAAGGGCGAGCCGGCCCTGAGAAGAGCCCATTGGGCAGGGATGGCGAGTATGGGCGTGAGAAGGCTTCCCCCCATGCCGAGGTGAAAAGCGGCGAGAGAGCTCGCCTCTCTCAATGCCGCGGGAGAGGGCGTTGGATGAGCTCGCCTTTCTCCATGCCACGATCCGGCTCGCCTCGCCTCAGGCCTGGAAAGTTGGGCCTGAAGCCCTTGCTCGCAGATGACGGTCGCGTTGGCACTCGCCAACCCCTCGGCTCTAGGCGAGCACGTACTCGGCCGACCCCATGATGAATGGCCTCTCGCCGGGCTCAGCTCTACTATCTTCGAGCTCGGTTCGACGATTGCCGAGCCCATACTCGGCATGCTGGACTCGGCGTATCCTGCTGAACTCGCCTGGGGCTCGGAGGCGGTTTGGGCCGGCCGGGTCGGCTCCTGTTAGCCCACTCGCTGGATACGGGGTTGTACACAATCCCCGCTCTTTGCGAGGTTGGAATAAACTCGGAAAGAAACATCCAACCCGCTAGGATCCTGCGAGTGCGACAGGAGCCGAAAGGAATCTCTTGGTAGGACCCACCGATGGCTATATATACATGCCCTGCCTGCTCGACTGACCCCCGCCCCTCTCTTTACTTAAGTCCTGCCGAGATGCCACTCCCGAAGGAAGTCATGGAACGGCTCGCGAAATCGCGCGAGGAGACCGCCCTTCGTGCCGCAGCCCTGATGGATCTGAGCGCCCCGGCCCGTCGTTTTGCTGAATTCGGCTCGGCCAAGAGGGCGAGGCCCTTTCCTCCCGAGGCCGAGCACATCTTCGCCGAACTGAAGAGTACTTTAGCCCATGGCTCCGACTCTTCCAATCGTTCTGCCCTGGCCCCTCATGACAAAGATTTTGTGGATCTTACCACCGAACAGGACCAAGGCGGCGAGGTTTCCACACCGAGGGTCGAGAGTCTGCCTGCCAAGGAGCCCGAGTCCTCCCCTGACCCGCGCCTGCGAGACTCGCCTCTTGTCACCAAAATCGTGGAGCCAGACTCGCGGGGGTCGGTATCGCCGACCCGCCTTCACTCTCAGCATCCCTCTCCTGCTCCTGCGGTTACTGGGATGGACGCCGAGCATACATCCGCTCCTGCTTCCCCCCAGGACATTGAAGGTATGCCCCTGACCTCCCCATTTTGCGTCTGATTCTAACCGGTGCTCGCTACTCCCACCCGCTGTCTCAACCTTCCTGTGCAGGCCTACCGGACCCAGCCGCGACTGATAACTCCGCCGAACGGGTCGTTTATTCGCCTCTTCCATCGCCGCGTACCTTGGACGTCTTTCTGGACTCGGAGGTGGACAGCCCTGAACGGTCGAGGCGAAGCCAGCTGGTCCTGAAGAAGCTAGTGCGCGAGCTTCAGGAGCTGAAGAAAGATAATACCCGGCTGCAAGACGAATGCGCGCAGCTTGCCGGCGAGGCGAGGATTAGCTCGACATACGCGGCCACATCTTCCTCCGTGCTTTTCGACGAGATTGACGAGAACCTGCGCGCGGCGAACAGGAACCTGGGGCAGCTTCGGCAACTCTTTGCGCAGCGGCTGGCGGCATCGGGCCGGCGAGGCCGGGGTAATTGAGGACGGCTCTCTTGCGAGCCGACCGGTACTCGCCCCCATTGCCGCCTGGTCTATGCGCGCGCTTTTCTGATTTTCTTTGTTCTGGACAATTTTCTTTTTAATGATAAATAAAGTGTAAATTTTATCGCGCGAGCAAGCCTTTTCTTATTCGAGTGTTGCGTGCCTTTTCGGATTCCTGGGCTGGGCTCGCCTAGGTCGGCGAGTACAGAGTGGCGAGACGGGATACGCGAGGTGGGGTATGCGAGCCGAGCTGGTCAGTCGGTTTCGCTCCCCCTTCCTTTTCTATAAATAGGGATCCCCACCTACCCCCGGCTACGCCTTTATTGCCTTCTCATTCCTTCCTTTCTTTGCCCTTCCTACCTTCCGCTCGCGTGCCTTCGTCTCCTCCGCGAGCATGGGTAAAGGAAACCCCGACTCCGAGGGCCGCTCCAAGTGCGCCCAGAACTTCGTAGATCACTGTTTTTTCAAGGGGAATACCACGGCGAGCGAGCTCGCCGAGTTTGTGGCGGATTACGTTCCCGCCGGCTTTATGGCCCGCCTCCCGGCGGATCATGAGGCCATTAACTCATTCTTCGAGGACGAGCTCGCCTTCCCCATCTCGCACTTTGAGGTGGGGTTGCGCCTGCCGCTCTGGCCGGAGGTGCGCCAGGTACTCAAGTACTACGGCGCTGTGCTCGCGCAGCTCAACCCCAACGCTATCGCCATGATAGTGGGGTTTGCCTGCTACCTCCGCCGAGAGCGGATCGAGTTCAACCTGACCGTCTTCCGCAAGCTCTTCTCCTACAAAGCCAACGTCGACGGGGTCGCATTCTTTGGCGGCACATCCATCAAGATCCGCGAGGTCGCCAACAAAAACCACAACTGGATGTCGAAGATTGCCTTCATCTGGGGCGACCTCGGCAACATCCCGTTCTCGCCCTTGCAGAAGAGCGAGGAGGTTTACCGGCCGCCGTCGGTGTCTGGTAATGATGCCGAACTCCACAAGTTCTTCTTGTACAAGGACTTCGAGGTCGCCTTCCTTCGTCGCGGCCTCGAATCCCTGCCACCTGTCCTTCCCGGTGAAGGTTTGTCTCGCTTACCTTCCGCTCGCCATTTGGCCTAACCGATCAGAACCTTATTGTTTGGCTAAGTCTTTTTTGCAGGGGAGCGACTGATCCCGGTGAACCCTCCCTTCGCCGACCCGGGGGTGTTTTCGGATCCGCTTGAGCGGGCTCGGGCTGCGGCCGAGGCGTGCCGGGAAGAGAAGGCCAAGGGGAAATCCTCCAGCAAGAAGCGGTTGGAGCTTGGGGGGCCGAGCTCGGTCCACCGCCCCTCGGCCCTTAAAAGGGCGAAGGTGGTCTCGCGGAGCCTTCCTCGGCAGCCCGCGTCGCCCGTCAAGTTCATGAGCTCGCCGGAGGTTTTCTCCGACGAAGCTCCGGCGAGCCCACTGAAGGAGATATCATCCCCTCGCGAGAAGAGGCGCGGGTCCCCCTCTCCTTCCTCCGTCGAGGAGGTTCCCCCCAGCGGCTCGGGAGCTCCAAAGGACCACCCCCACTTTGGGAAGGGGGGAAGGAGTAAGGACGCGGCCGGCGAGCCGATGCTGCTCTGGGACGAGGGAGCCCATCGCGTCTCCGTCTCCACTCGCGCCCCTTCCTGGGGAGCTCGTCGGCCTCCCATGGGCCACGCATTTGCCCTTGGCTTCGGCCTCTATGGCCGGGAGGGCGCCGACGCCTACACGAACCTGACCCCCCGGCAGATAGGTCACGAGGGCCTGCAGGCGCATCTGAGGGCCTTTGAACTCCATCATATGATGGTCCGCCGCGGCTTCCAGCTCAGCCAACTCCTGATCAAAACCGAGCAGGAGCGCGACCTGGCGACGTAGAAGGCTGCCGACGCGGAGCGGCGGTTCGGCATCGCCGAGCGCTTACTCGACGAGGCTTCAGGCGGGCTGGTAAGAGTCGACCAACCCTTGTTTTAACTTGGAAAATGTTTTTCAGGGAGTTTGACCCTCTCGTTTTTCAGGATGCCGAGTCTGCCAAGGTGCTGCAAGCTCGCGCCAGTGAGCTGGAGGGCGAGACTGCCCTGCTGCGGCTCCGGCTCGCGGATCAGGAGGCCGGCTCGCGCGAGCAGGAGGCTTCTGTTGCTCGGTCGGCGGCTGAGGTGGAGTCGCTAAAGGAGCAGAACCGCTGCCTCCAAGGCGAGGTCAGCCGGCTGACGGAAGCCCTCTTCCCTCCAGACAGTGCCGAGCCGCCTTTCCCCTACAAGCGGCCCCGGGTCTTCGGCGAGGGGGAGGTTATGGAGCGGCTGCGAGTCAACTCGATCGAGTCTGCCGAATGCCTGCTGAACGTCATGAAGGGGTCGGGGATTCTGTCTGAGGGCTGCGAGGAAGTGGCGGTCCGGGACCTTCTGCCGAGCCTGTTTCTGCCGTCTCCGCCCAGCGAGGAGGAGAGCTTCGGCTCCCTTTTTGATGGGGCGAAGGGCAAGGAACGATCGATTGGGGGCGAGGAGGACCGCCATTCGGGAGAGGAGGGCGAGAGCTGACCGAATTCCTCCTTTTTTTTCTCTTTTTTTTTTGTAATCATCCCCCCTCTTTTCCTGTAATCTCGCCGAGGCGAGCCCTTCCTTCTTTCGCGATTATAATGAAAGGAACTTTGCTTCTGACTTTCTTTTTTTATCTTCCGCGCTAGAATGCACGTGAGTTAGGATTCGCGTTCGGCGAGAGGCCTCAGGCGTTGGCGGCGACCAGGCTCGCGAATTCTTCGCTTACCTGCGAGGCGATCTTCGCGAGAACGGTTGCCGCCGGCGCCCGCTTGTCATACCGAGGAATGCCCTCTGCCGAGCAGAAGCCGCGAGAACGGGCTCGCCCCCGGGGGGGGGGGGGTATGTTCTTCCACCAACCGGAGGTGGATCGAAGAACCCCCTTTTTAACAGAAATCCAAGGGGGACAGGACCCCTTGAGCTCGCCCTTCTAACTGGCGGGTTTGCTCGGACACGCTTGTCATGTGTCAACTCCCAGGTCCACCCCCTGGTCAGTAATGACGTCCATCGAGACCCCGGCCCTGCCAGCTTGGGGGGAGCCTGACAGCGGGAGAATCGAGACCTAATCCCGGAGCGAGAAGACTTAGAAACTCTTGCCTCTCCCGGGTGCTACCACCGGGCCAGTCAGCTAGGTGGGAGCCTGAGGGCGGGTGTTGAACATCCTCCGGGCTCAGCCCCAGGGTCATAACGACGTCCATCGAGACTCGGCCGTGCCAGCTAGGTGGGAGCCTGACAGCGGGAGAATCGAGACCTAACCCCAGAGCGAGAAGACTTAGAAACTTTTGCCTCTCCCGGGTGCTACCACCGGGCCAGTCAGCTAGGTGGGAGCCTGAGGGCGGGTGTTGAACATCCTCCGGGCTCAGCCCCAGGGTCATAACGACGTCCATCGAGACTCGGCCGTGCCAGCTAGGTGGGAGCCTGACAGCGGGAGAATCGAGACCTAACCCCAGAGCGAGAAGACTTAGAAACTTTTGCCTCTCCCGGGTGCTACCACCGGGCCAGTCAGCTAGGTGGGAGCCTGAGGGCGGGTGTTGAACATCCTCCGGGCTCAGCCCCAGGGTCATAACGACGTCCATCGAGACTCGGCCGTGCCAGCTAGGTGGGAGCCTGACAGCGGGAGAATCGAGACCTAACCCCAGAGCGAGAAGACTTAGAAACTTTTGCCTCTCCCGGGTGCTACCACCGGGCCAGTCAGCTAGGTGGGAGCCTGAGGGCGGGTGTTGAACATCCTCCGGGCTCAGCCCCAGGGTCATAACGACGTCCATCGAGACTCGGCCGTGCCAGCTAGGTGGGAGCCTGACAGCGGGAGAATCGAGACCTAACCCCAGAGCGAGAAGACTTAGAAACTTTTGCCTCTCCTGGGTGCTACCACCGGGCCAATCAGCTAGGTGGGAGCCTGAGGGCGGGTGTTGAACATCCTCCGGGCTCAGCCCCAGGGTCATAACGACGTCCATCGAGACTCGGCCGTGCCAGCTAGGTGGGAGCCTGACAGCGGGAGAATCGAGACCTAACCCCAGAGCGAGAAGACTTAGACTATTTCCTGAGTGTTTAATGTCGTTCTTTAACGGAAGTTACGTCACATTGCATGTCATTGTTACGATTATTGTGGAGAAATAGTCAAATACATTGCATTCGGAAAAAGCTGAGGTACGTACAAGTTTTCAAGGATAAAAGCGCTTCAGGTCGTCGCCGCTCCAGGTGTGGTTCAAAGTCTCGCCTTCCACATTCTGGAGGTGGTATCCTCCCGACTTTATCGCCTCCTTCACGATGTAGGGCCCCTCCCAATTTGGATGGAGCTTGCCCACGGCTGCCGATCTTCCTGCCGCATCTACCTTCTTTAGAACCAGGTCGCCCTCCACGAACTGCTTGACCCGGACATGCTTGTCGAAATACTTAGCCATCCTCCGCTTGACTTCCTCCTGCCGGACTGCGGAGAGGTCGCGTACTTCCTCTATCAAGTCCAAAGAGAGTCGTTGTTCTTCCTCATTCTCAACTCTCCACTCCTCCCTTCCAGCTTCTGCCTCGGCAACCCTGGGAGTACGGACCTCGAGTTCAATGGGGAGCACCGCCTCGCTTCCGTGAGATAGTTTAAAGGGCGTCTCCCCGGTGGCGGTATTGGGGGTAGTCCTCAGGGCCCAGAGGACTGAGGGGAGTTGCTCCACCCAATTACCCTTCAAATTCTCCACCTTCTTTTTCAGGAGGTTCACGATAATCTTGTTAGCCGCCTCTACTTGCCCGTTGCTCCTAGGGTGGTGGACAGAGGCGAACCTGAGGTCGATCCCGAGCTCTCCACAGAACTTAATGAACTCATTGCTGGCGAACTGTGGTCCGTTGTCGGTGACGATGGCCTGGGGCATCCCATGCCTGCAGATGATCTCCCCCCACACAAAATTTCGAATGATCTGCGAGGTTACCTTGGCCAAAGCCTTTACCTCCATCCACTTGGAGAAATAGTCGATCATTACCAACAAGAATCTCCTCTGCCCGCTCGCCTGGGGGAAGGGACCTACCAGGTCCATTCCCCAAATTGCGAAAGGCCAAGGGGCCGTGATACTCCTGAGTCGCTGAGCCGGTTGCAGTTGGAGGGGGGCAAACAGTTGGCACTTGTGGCATTTCTTGACAAATTCTAAGGCATCGTGCCTCAGGGTAGGCCAGAAGTACCCCTGCCTGATGATTCTTCCCTCCAGGGTCCGACCTCCTGAATGGCTCCCGCACTCCCCGGAGTGAACTTCTTCCAAGATCCTCGGCACCTCCCCCTCTGCTATGCAACGGGCGAGTAGTCCTGAAAGGGTCTTGCGGTAAAGTTGCCCGTCACGCAAAAGGTAATATGCCGACTTGTACTTGAGCTTCTTCCTATCCATCCCTTCTGGGTATTCTCCTGTGGACAGGTAGGTAGTGAATGGGTCCATCCATGTGGACCGCCGATCTATCCCCATCAACTCTCCTTCTTCCAGAGATGGGTGGAAGAGGTCCGTGATAGTGCCCCCCACCCGAGGGCCGCGCTTGGCGAGGTGGTCAACTTGTTCATTTTCCTCCCGTGGCACATGCTGAATGGAGAAGGTCTGGAACCCGCCGATGATTCCCTTAACCTTTGCCAGATATCGTTGTAGGGTGGGCTCCCTTGCCTCGAACTCCCCGTTGATCTGGGAGGCCACTACCATGGAGTCAGTGAGGACCTTCACATCATGCACCCCCAATTCCTTGGCCAGGCGTAGTCCTGCGATTACCGCCTCGTACTCGGCCTGGTTGTTGGTTATGGAGAAATGTATCACCGCCGTTTGCTCGATCCGGGTCCCTTGGGGGCTCTCCAAGACGACCCCAACCCCCAGGGAGTGTTTCCCTGAAGCCCCGTCCACCATCACCTTCCATGGGATGGGACGAGTGAGTTTGTCCTCCGCCACCTCAACCACATAATCAGCCAGGAAGTCAGCCATCGCTTGTGCCTTGATTGCGAGCCGGGGGACAAAGGAGATGTCAAACTCGCTCAACTCCACCGACCACTTGGCGAGTCTTCCCGAGTGCTCCACTCCCTCGAAGATGCTGCGAAGGGGGTGGTCAGTTACCACCTGGATGGAGTGTGCCTGGAAGTAGGGCCTGAGTCTCCGGGCCGAGATGATTAGGGCGAAGGCCAACTTCTCAAAGATGGGATAGCGGAGTTCTGCCTTCCTCAGAACCCTACTCACATAATAGATGGGTAGCTGCTTTCTCCCCTCTTCCCGAACTAAGACAGAACTTACGGCCTCCGCCCCGACCCCTAAGTACAAAAACAAGTCCTCTTCCTCCTTTGGCCCTTGGAGCAAGGGGGCCTGAGTCAACTGCCTCTTCAAGGCCTGGAATGCCTCCTCGCACTCCGGGGTCCATTCAAACTTCCGACCCCCCCTTAAGGTCTTGAAGAAGGGGGAACACCTCTCCCCGGCCCGGGAGAGGAACCTGCTTAGTCCCGCCAGCTTCCCTGTCAGCCGTTGTACCTCCTTCGCGTCCCGAGGTGGCCCCAACTCCATAATTGCCCGGACTTTGTCAGGGTTGGGTTCGACCCCGGCAGGGGTGAGGAGATGACCCAAAAATTTGCCTTTGCTTGCCCCGAAGATGCACTTTAGAGGATTCAACCTCATCTTGTATCTGCGCAAAGTGTCGAAGGTCTCCTCCAGATCCTGGAGGTGAGAATCGACCTCTCTGCTTTTTACCATCAGGTCGTCCACGTACACTTCCAAGTTCCTTCCCTTCTGTCCCTGGAATACACGGTCCATCATCTTCTGGTATGTAGCCCCTGCATTTTTTAACCCAAAAGGCATCATCTTGTAGCAGTAGCACCCATCCCCTGTGATGAACGAGACATCTTTTATGTCAGGAGGGTGCATCCTGATTTGATGATAACCTGAAAAAGCATCTAAAAAACTCATCACAGAAAAACCAACGGCTGAATCTACCAGCGCGTCGATTCTAGGCAAGAGGTAACAATCCTTAGGGCATGATTTATTAAGCAGTGAAAAGTCTACACACATCCTCCACCGGCCGTCCCCTTTTTTCACCATTACAACATTCGAGACCCAGCCGGGGTATTGAATTTCGGAAACGAAGCCGGCCTTAAGGAGCTTGGCGACCTCCTCCCTGATGGGCTCGGCCAGTTTGTCCGTGACGGACCTCCTCTTCTGCTGGATGGGGCGAGCCTCCGGGTGTAGATTGAGACGGTGGCAGACGACGTCGGCATCGATCCCAGGCATCTCTGCTGCGCTCCAGGCGAAGACATCCACATTCTTTTGGATGCACTCCAGCATCCTGTCTTGATCTTCCGGGGTCAGCCCTCCGCTGATGCGGACCTTCTCCACCCTGCCACCCTGGGTGAGGACTTCCATCTCCACGACCTCCTCGACGGCCTCCAACCGGGACTGCTCCTCCCACTCTGCGGCGTCCTCCCTTCTTGGTGTAAGGACCTCCCCTTCCCCTGGGATCATCGCCCCAACCGACCCTTCTGGGAGCATCCCCTCGCGTGCTTCCCCTTCCATTCCTCCTTCCTCCCCACCTTCTTCTCCGGCCTCCTGCCCTTCCATCTCCTCCATCCTTCTCCCCATCCCCTCGGCCTCCTCCTGCCAAGAAATCGAATTCACCGCGGTTACATAGCATTCCCGAGCCGCTTTGGGGTCACCGCGAACCCGGACCTGGATCCCGTCCACATTAAACTTTAAGCATTGATGGAAGGAGGAGGGGACGCATCGGAAGGCGCTGATGAGGGGTCTCCCAAAAATGGCGTTGTAGCTGCTGGGGGCCTCAACTATGACGAATCGACAGTTCCGGGACTGTCCCCCCAAGCTGACGTGAAGTCCCACTCCCCCCTCTACTTCTTTCCTCTCCCCCGAAAAACCGAAGAGGGGCCCATCGGAGGCCAGCACCCTCTTGGCCTCTACCTGCATGACATCGAAAGGCTTCTTGAAGATGATATTGACTGAGCTCCCATTGTCAATGAGGATCCGGGAGACTGTGAAATTTTCGATGGCTGTCTGGATGACCAGCGCATCGCAGAAGGGGTCATCGTGACCCAGCATATCCTCCCTTGAGAAGGTGATCCTCTCTTCCGGGGGTGGAGTCTGAGATGTGGAGCCGATGCTCCTTCGGTACATGGTGTGGAGGCTTGCTTTCCGGGAAGCCTCGACTCCCACCCCCCCATGGATCACTCCGATCCCCCCTCGGGTCCCCACATCGGCCCGGTCTTCGCAACGATCCCCCTCCACCTGAGGCCGGACTTCCTCAATCCGCACCTCCTGATGATTCCGCTGCTGCCGCTGCTGCTCCCGGTTCTCCCGCACCTCGAGGAACTCCGGACACGTGACCGTCGTGTGCCCCTCCTCTTGATGGTAGTCGCAATAGGGTAGGTCTATCCTGACCTCCCTCCTCCTCCTCGGTTGCCCTCTCCTTCGCCCTCCCAGGGCGATAGCCATGGCCTCCTCCTGGTCGGGAAGAGGTGGTCTCTGGCCCTGCCTCCCTCCCTGGAGGTAAAACTGGCCACGCCCACCTTGGCGGTTGTCTCCCCCCTGATAGCCCCTCCGTGGCCCTTGATCCTGCCACTCCGGCCTCCAACCCAATCGGTTGTTCGGCTCCTGACGCCCCCACCTATGCTGCTGCGGCTGCTGTTCTCTCTATCGGGGCTCGACCCTTCTCTCCTCCTGGGCCCGACCTCCCCTTGGCTTCTCTTCCTCCACGGCCCACCTAGCCAACCTCCGAGCGAACTCTGGATGTGCCGCCTCCATGTCGGCCTCCCTTGCCGCCCTCTCCAAGAGTGCTTCGAAAGACACTGGAGGCGTCCTTTTCAACTCCATGACGAAGAACCCGGGCTGGAGACCCAGGGTGAAGGCCACCATCATGGTGTGCCCTGGCATCTCTTGTACCTGAGACAGTTCTTCCTGGAACCTGTCCAGGTAACTTCCCAGGGTCTCCCCTACTTTCTGCTTGACACGGAACAGGGACTCGACCTCCCTCTTCCTCTTCTTCGAGGTGGTGAATCTCAGCATGAATCCTCTGCGCAAATCCTCGAAGCAGTAGATGGAACCGGCCGGGAGCTGATGAAACCACTCCCTCGCTTTTTCCCTGAGGGTGATGGCGAAGAGCCTACACTTGAAACCATCCGACATCTGTCGGATTGACACCACGTCTTCGAACCACTGGACGTGCTGGGTCGGATCTCCCTTTCCTGAGTAGTAGGACATCTCCGGCTCTCGGAATCCTTCTGGGACCGGGGCTGACGAGACGAACTCGCTGAAGGGACTTCCTCCTTCAGCTGGGCGAGTTGGGAACTCCCTCCCCGCCGTCTCACCGAACAGATACTCGCCCGCCGAGCCCGGAAAGAGGACTCGTCCTCTCGGCTCGCGCTCCCCCTCGCTCGCGACCTCCTTCCCTACGCGCCTGAGGGGCGCGTCGTTGCCCAACGCTGGATCGGCGACCACGGGCACCGCAGGCGTCGTACTCTCGGCTCGCATGCCGAGTGCGACCCTAACCAGCCCGAGCACTTCCTCCCTGAGCTCCGCGGATATCCCTGCCGTCGCGGGAGGGGGAGGGAGTGGCGAGTCCCCCCTTCCTGAACCTTGTCCCTCGTCTCTTGCCATTAGTCCTGTGGAAGATTTTCTGTGCTGACCACGCTCCACGCTCACCGCACCAAAGTGTTGAAACCGAAAAATCGGTCCCTGTGGAGTCCGACCCTTGCGGAAGGGGTGGTCACACACCTACTTCTCTACTCGCAAGCCCAAGGGTCAAGGGAGAGGGACCGGGAACAGACCCAAGGCTTCAGCACGGAGGTCCCACCACACACCCGGAAGATCTTAGAGCGCTTCCCCTCCTTAGCCAAGTGCTGAAGCTAAGGTACCTCAGAAAGCGCTAGAAGACCGGGCACACGAAAGCGTGTCTTCTGAGGTACCCCTTGGGTCCTATTTATAGGAAAAGATGGTCTGCAAATATCCAACCGTCACTGTTCTCGAGGACTATAGGCAATTCAAAGGGGGGTAACGTGGTAAAAACACCCCACAACTGAAGGGCGAGCCGGCCCTGAGAAGAGCCCATTGGGCAGGGATGGCGAGTATGGGCGTGAGAAGGCTTCCCCCCACGCCGAGGTGAAAAGCGGCGAGAGAGCTCGCCTCTCTCAATGCCGCGGGAGAGGGCGTTGGATGAGCTCGCCTTTCTCCATGCCACGATCCGGCTCGCCTCGCCTCAGGCCTGGAAAGTTGGGCCTGAAGCCCTTGCTCGCAGATGACGGTCGCGTTGGCACTCGCCAACCCCTCGGCTCTAGGCGAGCACGTACTCGGCCGACCCCATGATGAATGGCCTCTCGCCGGGCTCAGCTCTACTATCTTCGAGCTCGGTTCGACGATTGCCGAGCCCATACTCGGCATGCTGGACTCGGCGTATCCTGCTGAACTCGCCTGGGGCTCGGAGGCGGTTTGGGCCGGCCGGGTCGGCTCCTGTTAGCCCACTCGCTGGATACGGGGTTGTACAATGTTGGGCACGAAGTTAGCATTCAGTACGGCCTTTCATCCGCAAACGGATGACCAAACTGAACGAACCAACAGAACAATGGAGGATATGCTCCGTATATGCGCCCTGGACTTCGGTAAGAAATGGGAAGATCATCTTGTTATGGTGGAATTTGCCTACAATAATAGCTACCAAGCGAGCATCGGCATAGCACCATTTGAAGCTCTGTATGGTCGCAAGTGTCGTACACCGTTAGCTTGGGCAGAAACTGGCGAATCCAAACTTTTGGGACAAAAGGCAGTCGAGGATGCTAATTCAACAATACGCTCTATTCGAGAGAGACTACTAATAGCCCAGGATCGGCAAGCCAAGTATTACAATGCTAAGCACCAGAACGTGGAGTTCGCGGTGGGTGACTGGGTCTATTTAAAGATTAAACCCTTCAAAGGCGTATCTCAGATTCAGCGGTTGAAAAAGCTAAGTCCGCGATACATTGGTCTGTTTGAAGTGGTGAAGCGAGTTGGGGAAGCTGCCTATCGGCTAGCTCTTTCATCGGAATTGGGTGGACTGCATGATGTGTTCCACATCTCGGTACTACGAAAAGCAGTCAAAGATCCAGCTCAAGTGATTGAGAATGATCGGGTGCCGGTTGAGTATGGGCTATCGACAAAGGTGTGGCCCATTCGGATCGAGGATCGAGCCGAGAAACAGTTGCGGAACAAAACGATCGGGATGGTAAAAGTCCGGTGGGACAATTGTGGCCGAGAAGAGCTAACATGGGAGCGGGAGCAGACCATGCGAGCCGAGTTTCCCGAGTTATTTTCGTAACCTGTTCGCTCGTTTGTATATGTGATAGAAACATATATGTCTCTGATTGTGTTATGTTGTTATCTCCCTGCTGTCTTCAAATTTCGGGACGAAATTTTTATTAAGGAGGGGAGGATTGTAACACCCAAGAAATCTCAAAAAGCCAAAGTGGGATTCAGGTTGGCTGACATGGCCTGAGACACGGGCGTGTCTCAGGGCGTGTCGGGTATACACGGCCTGGGACACGGGCGTGTCCCAGGGCGTGTCCCTATTCTCGACGAGTTCTCGAGCCCTGATTGTCGAGTGTGGAACACGGCCTGTGACACGGGCGTGTCATAGGGGCGTGTTTGGCACACGGCTAGGGACACGGGCGTGTTCTTTAGCCGTGTCCTGCTCGGGTAATTTTGGAGATCGTGTTACAGGGGTGACACGGTCGGGTACAAAGAGGGGAGAGCAAAGTAAGGAAGAAGAAGAGAAATCCGGCCGCCGGTGGTGCTGCGGTGGTCCAAATCGCGAGCGGAGTTCGGATTTACGAAGGCAAGGCTGCTACGAAGGCTTTCATCCGTCTCAATTCTCTCCATGGCTCCGAGGCGAATTCCAAGGGTAACGATTTCCGTCTTGGACATGTGAAGTCCTACTTTCCTGCATTTGCATAGGGAAAATCCGTCCCCGCGAGTGTGCGGTGGGTTGTGGTATCCCTTGGGGTAGATATGTAAAGTCCCCCCTTGTTAGAGTCCGGAATTAGAGTATGGATCTAGGCATGCTGTGTGAAGCCCATCTGGACGTGTTGGTCTGGATTGATGATGCTTGTTTGCATTCGGAGAAATCTCCGAGAATTTGATTGTTTGTGTGCAATCTGTGGTGCATACCTGTTGCTTAGTGCAGCAGGAAGTACTGGAGGAAGTCCAGAAAATTGTGCGAGTTGGGTTCAACTCTTGTGGTGGACGGGCAAGGTGAAGTTGTAACCGCGTCAGTCCAGTCTTGAGTCTGACGATGTGAGCAACGGGATAGGCGGATCTGTACCCGCGTTATGGTTGTCTAACCTTGGGTGCTTAAGGCCCTGTTAGGATCACATAACGAGAGTCGATGGCTTGCGTGTCGATCAAGACTAGAATGCTCATTGGTGGGATTCGTTGTTTCCGGTACACCCGAATGTGCCCTGAGTGCACGGAGCGTCGGGCCGTCGTGCCGATGTTTGTGCTATGTATTGACTGTGCGGTCGTGCACGTCTTACGTGGTTTGCTATATATATATCATATTGGAAAATGCTATGCAGGAATGGAATTCCGCTGCCCCGTGCCAGGGGCAGGGTCGTTATAATTGGTCAGCTGAATGCTGACCGTTGCCTTGTTTGCCACCGCTTAGTGGATTGGTTCTTGCAGGTGCTGGAGGTGTTGGTCCGAGCGGGACTTAGCGGGCTGAAGCCCAAGTCGCGTTGCTGCCCTCGAAGGCTTTGTTTTGTTTCTTCTTGTTCATGTGTGGCAGGCCTGCGTGCCGATGTCTGTAAACCACACCTTGTTAAGAGAAATTTGTAAGGTCTTAAGGCCAGATACTTTGGTTGTATACATTCCTATGTTTTAGTGGGCAGTTCTTGTTTTGCTTGAGTTCAAGTTTTTCAACCGTGAAGCTTCCGCTAGAATGCTCTGTGTTAGGATGCGTTGGTTTTGATATTATTTCGTAGCGTCTCCGCCTGTTTGTGGAATATGGTGTGGGGTCCCGGCCGGACCCTCTATTATATTCTTCTTGACGGGTAGAGGTGTTACACCACGTCGAGCAGGGGATAACAGTCGACGCTCAGGCGACATACCAAAACCATAATTTATAAGTTTTAGTTTAATAGAAAACCAATTTATTAGAAGGTCGTATCCCTCGGCACAGTGGATCAGCTAGTCCACACTAGGAAAAATATATGTTTGCTACAGCGGAAAAATACTTTGATTCAGTTAATTTGACATCCTAAATAAGTATAAGGGTCCACCAGAGACCACTTATAGAATGCACGACACCTAAGATGAGTGTAGTATATATATATATTAAAAGAGGTTTTACGCTTTAAGAAAATAATGTTTTAGTTGACAAACATATTATGCATGAGGTACAGATAATAGTTTAGGGTTTTAAAATACCTAACATACAACCTAGCATAAAACCTTCCCAGAAGCAAGTAAACAACCCCAAGAGGGCAAAAACAGCAGTCTAAATTCATATTTAGCAAAACAAGTAAGCCACCAGTGGGCGTCGACAACCCGACACGAACCCACCGGTGAGTGTGCATGTCCATACAGAAAAGAAAATGACTACCTCACAAGGGAATGATCTGCAACTCTGCTACCCTGGAGTCTACCAGCAAGTCCCACTAAATGGAAAATCAGCCGCTCAATCGGCTACAACCTGGACCTGAGGCATTCAAGAAAAAGGAATGTCTCAGCAAGAAAATAAACAAAAAAAAGAGTGCCAGATTACTTAAATAAAGAAGGGTTTTCCAACCCGACAACAAGGTACCAATCAGCAGAAGTAGGAAAAGAAAGAATTATTGTTAAAAAAAACAGTAAAGGCAAATCACACCAAGTGTGAGCACAAAAGCTACCTGCTCTGCAGAAAGAACCAACCTGCAGCAGTAAAGCATTAGTATAATATCAGGAAAAAGCCAAAAGCAGACAACCCGAGAGCTAATAGCTTCCAGCGGAAGGTTCAGGCGGGAGGCGGAGAACCGACTGCTTTGACCGGTGGTTTCCGGCGATCTAGTGCTCGGTTTGCCCAGGAAATTTCGGATTTGAGCTGCTCTCGCCGATATCTTGCTTCCTAGGTATGTAATTTGGTTTTAGGGCCGTCATTAGGAGCTAGGGTTTTGGTCCTCCCCTCTTCATTTTCTCTAAAAAGCTCCAGATTTCTGTTTCTCCCTAGGTAGCCCTTCTGCTGGTGCCGAGCCCGTGAAGTGAAGGCTGCTGCTGGAGTTTGGTGGTGAGGCAAGTGGCTCCCTTGGCCCTTGCTGTTTTCATTTCTAATCTTGAGTTTGTGCTGCTCTTTCCTTTTGCTAGCCTAAAGCTCCAGGTTTGCTTTTTTTCCGAATTGAACGCTTGTCTTGGCTGGTGCCAAGGATGCTGGTTAGTATTAGGATTAAGCTTAGCTTAATGGTAAGCTAGTTTAGGGCTGCTGTGGCCGGATAGGAGAGGTAGGAGTGAGAGCTGGAATTAAACTCCAGTTCTCGGGTTAGGAGATGCAGCATGAGCATTGGAATTAATTTTCAAAGGCTCTGCATGCCTGGTGTTGAGAGGAGCTAGGGTCGGGTCTGTTTTTTCTTTTTTCTTCTAAGGACCCAGGCGTTGAATGAGGTCCACTAACTCAACGCCAGGTGTTTTTTTTGGCTAATGCTATAGCCTTGGGATTTGTGCTTCTTTAGGACTTTTAGGGGATGTTGGGGGGTGTTCGGCTAGTTTTTGCACGCCGACTCGTGGGCTATGGCCGGAGGGGGTGTTTGTTTCTTGACTCTGGAGGGGTGAATTGTGTGTGCTAAGCTGTAGACACCACTAAGTTTGGACATTATGGCCAACTTGTTTAGGTGTGTGGACCCTAAGATGGCCACCGGTTGTGTTTCACCCTTGAGTATTTTTTTTTGGGTTTGATTGTTGGTGTTGGTACTGCCACACACTCCAACCCCTTGTTTTTTTTGACACCCCGGTCATTTGCCCACAAGCTTAGGATTGTTAGCTCTCCCGTTGTTTGCTTTTGACTTTTCCTGCTATTATACTGATGCTTTACTGCTGCAGGTTGGTTCTTTCCGCAGAGCAGATAGCTTTTGTGCTCACACTTGGTGTGATTTGCCTTTACTATTTTTTTTAACAATAATTCTTTCTTTTCCTACTTCTATTGATTGGTACCTTGTTGCCGGGTTGGAAAACCCTTCTTTATTTAAGTAATCTGGCACTCCTTTCTTTTGTTTATTTCCTTGCTGAGGCATTCCTTTTTCTTGAATGTCTCAGGTTCAGGTTGTAGCCGATTGAGCGGCTGATTTTTCATTTAGTGGGACTTGCTGGTAGTCTCTAGGGTAGCAGAGTTGCAGATCATTCCCTTGTGAGGTAGTCATTTTCTTTTCTGTATGGACATGCACACTCACCGGTGGGTTCGTGTCGGGTTGTCAACGCCCACTAGTGGCTTACTTGTTTTGCTAAATATGAATTTAGACTGCTGTTTTTGCCCTCTTGGGGTTGTTTACTTGCTTCTGGGAATGTTTTATGCTAGGTTGCATGTTAGGTATTTTAAAACCCTAAACTATTATCTGTACCTCATGCATAACATGTTTGTCAACTAAAACATTATTTTCTTAAAGCGTAAAACCTCTTTTAATATATATATATATATATATATATATATATATATATATATATATATATATATATATTACACTCACCTTAGGTGTCGTGCATTCTATAAGTGGTCTCTGGTGGACCCTTATACTCATTTAGGATGTCAAATTAACTGAATCAAAGTATTTTTCCGCTGTAGCAAACATATATTTTTCCTAGTGTGGACTAGCTGATTCACTGTGCCGAGGGATACGGCCTTCTAATAAACTGGTTTTCTATTAAACTAAAACTTATAAATTATGGTTTTGGTGTGTCGCCTGAGCGTCGGCAGTTATCTCCTGCTCGACGTGGCATCACAACGCGTGTTTTTCCCTTACTCTGATACTTCTTAACCTCGGGGAAAATGCGGGTCGTGACATGCTATGAGGAGCGCGCTGGCCGGAGGCAGTTACTATGATCACCACGCTGCACGGAGGCAGTTGCTGTGTGGAGCGCGTTGCACGGAGGCAAGTGCTGTAAGAAGCTCGCTGCCCGAAGACAGTTGTTGTATGGAGCGCGCTGCTCGAAGGCAATTGTTGTAAGGAGTGCGCTGCCCGAAGGCAGTTGCTGTAAGGAGCGCGCTGTACAGAGGCTGTTGCTGTGTGGAGCGCGCAGCATGGAGGCAGTTGGTGTAAGAAGCGCGCTGCCCGAAGGCAGTTACTGTATGGAGCACGCTACCCGAAGGCAGTTGCTGTGAGTGTAAGTGGATGCCTTTGCACTTGGACGAAGTGAGTATGTCTTTCAAATTGTGCAGATGACGCTCGCCTCCTATAGGCCTAAAATAAGAAATCTTTTAAAGTTATTAGAGCTACAGTCGTAAGACTGTTCTTTTGGAAATTTGCACGAAGAATTCGTAAGAAAGTAAAACTGATAAATGCTACAATAGACAGAGCTTTGCTGATAGGAATGAAGCCCTCTCTTGGGCTGGTTGACTTTGGGGTTGCCCACCAGTCCGTTCTAGCAAGCGGTTGGCCGATTTCCTGTCAGCGGATTTGGTGCTCAGCCCTGTAAGAATCTCCCCAGGTGGCCTTGCTTGATGAGATGCTCGATCCCCTCCTTAAGTTTTGAGCAGTCTTCTGTGTCGTGTCCTCGTCCATGGTGGAACTCACAGTACTTTGTTTGGTCCCCCGTATTTTTAGCGAGAGGTCTGGGCTTGCGGAGCGCCTCGCTGCCTTGGATTGCGTAAAACACGTTTGTTCTGGAGGTATTGAGGGGTGTGTAATCCTGGGGTAGTTGATCTCTTTGTTGGTCACGTCGGCGTTGCCCGTTCTGACGTTCTTCTCGGAATCTTCCTTCTTCGTATTGAGGAGCCGGTTTCTTCTCCCTCTTGCGCTTCTGGTTCCTGTCGAACTGTTGACGATGAGCTTCAATAGCCTCGTCGGTTGCGATCTGCGCCTCTATACAGTATATGAGATCGGGGTAGCTAGGGACGGTTTCCCTCATTAATGCAGAATAGAAACTGCCAGGACGGAGACCCCCAAGGAACACCCCTCTTAACAGCTCCGGGTCGACACCTGGGATTTGGCGGGCTTCTGTAGAAAACCTGCGGAAGAAGTCCTTCAAAGATTCCCCTTCATTCTGACGGATACCTGATAAGTGGGAAGGGTCGCGGACGATCCTCCGATTTGCTATAAACTGATCCACGAACTGTCTTGCTAGCTCTGTGAAGTTGGGAATGGTTCCCACCCTCAAGGAGTGAAACCATGTGCAAGTCTGCCCCTTGAGAGTGGTTGGGAACACTTGGCAGAGTAACTGATCAAACACGTTGTAGATCCTCATAATGGTAGTGAAGTGGTTGACATGCTCTGACGGGTCATCTATTCCATCGAACGTCTCGATGTTCGGCCGCTTAAAACCATGAGGAATTGGATGAGCTAGGATTTGTGGTGTGAGGGGGAGCCTTGGAAGAGTGGTCGGCGAATATGAATGTCCCGTTGGCCGACTTGTCGGTGTTCTTTTGCCATCACTTCTCGGATCTCTTCCCGGGTAAACCTCTCGAGTGGGGGAAGTCGGGACTCGTCTCCCCAGTTGTGGCGGTGTTGCCCAGTTTCAGTTTCTCCACAAGCCTGGTGAGTGGAGTAAGCGGCGTTAGAGTATTCCTCGGGCGCCTCTTGTCTTGGATCTTCTTGCGTCCTGCCATGACTTGGCGGTGGCGGGTTATCTGGTGCTAGAGGAGGAGCAAGAGGCGCTCCCATAGTCCTGAGTAGAGCAAACATCTCAGTCTACTGCTCCTCCATTTGTCGAACTCGCCCCTCGAGGGCGGTTATAGGAGTGGAAGTGGCCTTTGCGGTCAATGACACGTCCACCAGAGAGTGGAAGCGTGCTGGCTCAGTATTTCTTTCTAGGACGGATCCTTCAACTGTGCGAGCGCTTCTTTTTGCCATTGAAGCGGAGCTTGGATGTTGGGAATCGATCTTCCCACAGACGGCGCCAAACTGTTGCGGACTAACTCGATGCCCTGGTCGGACCGGATTTGCTCGGACTGTCTTAGCTCACGAGGAGGTCAAGCGCGCACACAGTCAATGAAAGTAGAAAGTTGACACAAGATGTGATGATGTGGGAAAACCCCTTAAATGAGTAAAAAACCACGTGATCGGGTCTGCGCTGATCAAATTCCACTAGATTCCGGTGATTACAGTGTATTGGAGAATCGGGGTGACAGGCCGCTCCCGTTACAACTTGGGGGAGAGAGAGACTACGGCTCCCGACGGGCAACAGACTGCGCCACAAGAGTAACTTGGATGTTGAAATGCGTGGGATGATCCTTGTGCCCTGACGCATGCGGTCACGTACACTTGCTGGCGACAGTTGCCTTCTTCCTTTGGCTTTTTCTGGAGACTTGGGCGTTTTCCTACTGGTGGCGTGCTGGTGGAGCGCGGCGACAGGAGGCCGAATCTAGGGACAAGGCAGACGAGCTCTCCCCTGAGGAAGAAGAAGACAAGTCGGAGAAGAGAAAATGTGAAGAATGAAGAGGCCCTGCGGTCTCTTTTATAGCCTCCAGGGGAGGATCATGGCGGGCCTCAACACTAAAGTAGTGGGTTAGTGGGTGGTTACCCTCTTGATCGGACAGCGAGGAGAGCCTCCCCTTGATTGGACGGTGGGGAGGTTGTCCACGGCGACGGGCCGCTACGGCGGCGGGGGCGGCCGGCGGCGGCGGCCCGCCAGGGGCCGACCGTGGCTAGGCCGGAGGCCTGTTTTGGCTAGGCCGGCGGCCTGCCGTGGCCAGGCCGGCGGCGGCTAGGCAGCTGGCCAAGGCCAGGTCGTGGCCAGGCCTGCCGCACCCGGCCACGGGGCCGGCCGCGGCTAGGCCGGCCGCGACTAGGCTGGCCTTGGCCGCCCGTGGCAAGCTCGACGGCCTGCCGCGGCTACCCTGCTGGTGAGGGCGACGGTTCGGCCGCGGCAAGGCCCAGAAGGGGGCTGGTCGCCGGTGGTGGCCAGGCCGCCCGACGGCGAGGGTCTTCCCGGCGGCGACGACCCTCCACGGGGAGAGGGAGTGGGTCCCGCCCCCCCATAATTCTCTCATCATGAGAGTTCATGGGGGGGGGGGGGATTTCCCACCCATGATCCACTTTGGGAATAGATCATGGGGGGAATGACCCACCCATGATCCATTTTGGGAGGAGATCATGGGGGGGGGGGGGGGGGGGGGCTTTCTCTCCTATAAAATGATGGTGAAACCCATCAATTACAAATAAATTTTGATAGATGTATTATTTGTAACTTCATTTTAATCTTATATCTATCTTTTATATATATATATATATATATATATATATATATATATATATATATATATATATATATATATATATATATAATGATTTCTTTTAAATTTTAATTTTAGTTTGCACGTAACAATTTGATCTGCACTTATAATATTTTTATATACACATAAAATTGGTTTGCTCGTATCCAAATTCGGTTTGCACATAATATTCGCTTTTTTGACACTTACAACGTATCTATTTTTTCGTGTGATAATAAATAAGTAAATAACGTCCCACGACCCATCTTTTCCCTAAACGCGGCTCTCCCCCCTTTTCCACCTTCTTCCTCGTCCCTGGCGAAAAATAGAAGTGTTACGCAACATAGAAGATTTCGAAGGCGATGCGGAGCACCAAATGCTGGCGGAAATCCTCCTCATCATAAAAGGTACATTTTTTTGGTCCCCGTTCAGATCCTTCGTTGGTGTCCAATATGAATGTCTATTTGGTAGTCAACCTTTAAAGAAACTGCTAACCTAATGATCGGTTGGGTAGACTTTCATTCTTCTTTGGAGAATATTTTGCAGTTTTTAGATCTTACTTCACTAAGTAAACCATATTTTTGCATATGTTCATGTATTTATGCTATTGCTACAATAAATGCAATACAGACATTGTCGTATCATGGTTTTGTGGAGCCATTTTCCGTCTGTATCGAATTACTGAGATTACTGTTATTAGGGGCGGATCCATGAAGTTTGATTAGGGGGCCCAATCAAAAGATTGATAATTTTTTTTAGGATCAATTCCTATAATAAAATTTGCACATATAATGATATCACAATTTGATCATATTTTTTTTTTTTTCAAATTGTAGCTTATTATTTAGAGATATTTTGATTATATCTTTAATCAACTTTCAGAATAAATGGAATATTGCGTGATGCTAATCTTATTTTGGTTCCAGTGCACATAATATTAACTTTTTAATAATTTAAGATGTGAGAATATAAAAAGTATCAACAATTTCAAATTTATTTATTTATTTAAGTGTTAAGTTTAAATGTTGGTGTGATGAAGTAAATAAATCTAGGAAAAAAATATGTTTGTTATGATGAAAATGTAACAACCCTGACTTTCCGATAATTTATTTTAATCTTTTAACTGGAGCGAATTGGGGTAAGAGCGTTACGTTAGCACGAAATTAGCAAGGTGACGTCATTGGTGCGTTTTCGTGTCTGTTTGGTCCAGACGATCGAATTTCGAGCTTGTCGAAATTTAGAGCTTGTTAAAATTAAATTAATTAATTTTAAGACTTAACTTTAAGAATTAGAATTTCCTAAGCGTTTAACTACAAACAGACTTAGGCTCTGTTTGGGAGGACTTATTTTCACCGGTCAAGCGGTCACGACCGCATGAACCAGGCCTTAATTAAGGTCCGGTTCATGCGGTCGTGACCGCTTGATCGGTGAAAATAAGTCCCCCCAAACGAAACCTTAATTAATTTGGAATCTTTTTGCTAATCTCGGTTCAGAATAGTCAAAGCCGCATTGGAAATGACAAAACACATTAAATTTGTTTACCTTGAGAACTTGACTTTTCTCTAATTAAAAGGATAAGGCTAGCTAAGTTTTTTTAAGTTCCAATATTTTATTATTTTTTCTTCTTCAAGCCAATCTGATAATCAGAGAGAGAAAATGAGAGGCGGAGGAATCCTCTTTTCCTGTAGCTTTTCAGCCACCCAATCAGGAGTTTCAGTGCTAGAAATCTTTGATGGAGCATAGATTCGAAAAACTCTCATCGAGATCTTCGCAGGCGCGGTTAATATTTTACGTTTTATTGAGTTTTTGCGTTGGGGTTAGCGGCCCTAACCGTCATTTTTGCCAGATCTTCGTTTTTCTTCTTGTTGAGCCAGAGTGTGAGCCGATCCTTGGTGCGGAGGGCTTAAGACGCTGAAATCTGTGGTTTGAAGTTGAGGCAAGTGGTGGTTGCCCCCCTTGCTCTCTCTCTCTTAAATTTCATGAATTCCTCTGTGTTTTACTTAAGAACTTGTTGTATATTCTTTCAGTTTTACTTCAGAACTTTCTTAAAATTTCTTGCATAATTAAAGTCATTCCTCTTGTCTGCTTCATTTATTATTTTCATTAAGTCTAGAATCGACAACATGAATTCGGCTGCATAGTCCATTTATGCACCAAGTCAAAATTCAACTACATAATGAAAATTCGACTGCATAGTGCATTTCTGCACTAAGTCAAAATTCGGCAGCATAGTCCATTTCGGTAATACGTCAAAATTTTACTGCATCATTAAAATTTGACCGCATAGTCCATTTCTGCACTAAGTCAAAATTCGACTGCATCATGAAAATTCGACTACATATTTCATTTCTGCACTAAGTCAGAATTCGGCTGCAACATGAAAATTTGACTACATACTTCATTTCTGCACTAAGTCAGAATTCAATTGCCTAATGAGAATTCAACTACATAATCAAAATTCGACTGCATGACTGAAAATTTTTGCCTAAGTCATTTTCGACTACATCGACTGAACGACTGAAATTTGCAGTATGTTAAATTTTGTTGCATAGTCCGATTTCGACGACATTGTTCTAGAATAATGATAATATATGAGTACCTTCTACTCAGGAACCCCTGTGTTATTCCTTTCCAAATTCTTAGAATTTGGTGGTTAGTGTGAATGAGAAAGATGACACCACCACAATACCTGTTTTATATTATGATATTAGTTGGACTGTGGGTGTTAGTGGATTAGACCATCGTCACAGTGCCTGTTTGTGAAGCATTACACCCGATGACTTGGTTTTGGACTGTTGGGTTGTGTTGGAAAAGATAGCCACCACTGTACAACCCCGTATTCGCGGAGTGAGGACCCCAAGCAAGGCATAAGGCATGCTAGTAAGTTTTAAGCTTTGGAGCCCCTTTGAGGGGCGGGGGCGGCGAGTAGGCAGACACCCGTCCCGGCATGATAGGCGTGAGGGGAAGCTGCGAGACCGGCCGGAGTCCGGAGGCGCACCCCTGCCTCGCGGCCAGGCGAGGGCAGGCGGGGAGAGACCGGCCCGGGGCCGGGTTCTCGCCCCTGCCTCGCGGCTAGGCGAGGGCAGGCGGGGCGAGACCGGCCCGGGGTCGGGTTCTCGCCCCTGCCTCACGGCTAGGCGAGGGCAGGCACGACGAGACCGGCCTGGGGCCGGGTTCTCTCCCCTTCATCGCGGCTAGGCGAGGGCAGGCGGGGCGAGACCGGCCCGGGGCCGGGTTATCGCCCCTGCCTCGCGGCTAGGCGAGGGCAGGCGGGGCGAGACCGGCCCGGGGCCGGGTTCTCGCCCCTGCCTCGCGGCTAGGCGAGGGCAGGCGGGGCGAGACCGGCCCGGGGCCGGGTTCTCGCCCCTGCCTCGCGGCTAGGCGAGGGCAGGCGGGGCGAGACCGTCCCGGGGCCGGGTTCTCGCCCCTGCCTCGCGACTAGGCGAGGGCAGGCGGGGCGAGACTGGCCCGGAGCCAGGTTCTCGCCCCTGCCTCGCGGCCTCGCGGTCAGGCCGGGTGAGACCGACCAGGGGGTGGGGGGTGGCCGGAGGGCGTGACCTCTCATGCTTTTACCGTTTTACCCCCGAGGTGGATTTTCTCTTTTTGCCCCCCGGTGTGGAGGTTTTCTATTGGCTGGAGGCATTTTTGTCATAAGGGCATTTTGGTCATTTTACCCCCAAGACTTGGAAAAACTATAAATAGACCCTTGAGGGTGCCTTGAAGAAGGGACTTGTCATTCATTCCTTAGCCACTTGAATCTCTTTGGCTTTCTTCCTCCAAGGCACCTAGCTCAAGCATTGGCTAGGGAGGGGGAGACCACAAAGGTCTTCCGGGTGTGAGGTGGGACCTCCACGCTAGAGCCGAGGGTCAGTTCATAGCTTCCTATGTCTTCGGTCCGTGACGTTCTTCCGAGTGTAGTAGGTGTGAGGTCACCCCTTTCCCCAAGGGTCGAACTCCACGGAAGTCAATTTTGGCTTCGGTCATTTTTGGCTTCAACAGTTTTGGTGCGGTGAGCGTGGAGAGTGACCAGCACAGAAAATCTCGGGTGAGTGTCATGGCCGGAGATCAGGGAGGCGGTGATGATCTCGACGAGCTCCCAAACTCAGGACCCTTCGTGGGAAGGGAGGAGTTCATTGTATCCATTCAAGGCATCATGGGGATGCTGCGGAGTTTGGCTCCTCGGGGTGGCAGCTCCACTCCAACCCCCTAAGAGCTAGCTCCACCCCCTCTCGATGAGTCGACCCCTAGGGGTCCATGCGAGATCACCCCAGCAGGGGGAGAAGTAAATGTGCCAGATAGGAGACCTGGGAAGGAAAGGATGGTAGAGGGGGTCGAGCGAGACCTCCCAGGCCGAGAGCTGTTCCCAAGCCCGGCGAGAGCTAACCCCCCAGGCGATCAGGTCGCGCGAGTGGAGGTGGCGAGAGCTCCCCTTAGGGGGTCACCCTTTAGTGAGTTAATCATCTCAGCTCCCGTTCCCGAGGGGTTCAGAGAGCCAGACATGGCTTACTATACCGGGAAGGATGACCCCGTCCAACACCTGCACGAGGATGCCGTCTCCATCAGGCCGATGACGGATGCCTTTAAGTGTCGCCTCTTTGCGATCACTTTGAAAGAGAAGGCAAGGGACTGGTTCCATCAACTCCCTCCAAGGTCCATCTTCGGGTTTGAAGACTTGAGCCGGAGCTTTCAGCTTCGCTTCTCCACCTCCAAGAAGAGGAAGAAAGGTCCTGAGTCCCTCTTCCTGATAAAGCAAAGGGCCGAAGAGTCGCTGACCCACTATGTTGACAGGTTCCAGGAGGAGGTCCTTGACATCCAGGAGGTGCCAGGGTATGCCCTCCAGATGGCGTTCACGGTGGGGTTGCGCGAAGGGTTCTTCAAGATGAGCTTGACCCGGAAGACCCCTCTTTCCTTCGAGGAGCTGATGGAAAGGGCGGCGGAGGAGATAGCCATGGAGGCGGCCAACCCGGCCTTTGTAAAGAAGTTGGCAAAGTTGACAAAGGTAGAGTCAAAGGAGCAGGGTGGCTCGAGGCATCAGGAAGGAAGGAGGAGAGAAGAGCAGAGAGCCCACGGGTTCAAGAGACAGGAGGGTCCGGAGCAAGGCTGGAGGCAGCAGGGAGGACCTGCCCATGGTCCAGGAAGAGCTCTCATCCAGGATGGGGGGAACTTTCATGGGGGCCAAGGGAGGTTCAACTTCCAGAGACAAGCCCCAAGACAGCTCCTGCCCCCACCCCAGCAAGCAATGGCGATTGGCCGAAGGGAGAGGAGGAATCGCAAGAGGAGAGGGGGAGGCAGAGTAGAGTTACCGTACTGCGACTTCCACCAGTTGGAAGGTCACGCCACGGCAACCTGCCCCGAGTTCCTGGAGGTAAGGGGGCGAGAGCTCCAGTCCAGCAGCAGCCGGAGCGGATCGAAGCTCTGCCCCAAGGAGGTGGAGGAGGTGATGATGTGTGTGAGGACCGGGTCGATGTAGGACTCCGAGGTGGTATAGCCGTGATCCACGGGGGGGGGGGGGGGGGTGGGGTGGGGATCGAAGCCGCTCGGAAGGCAAGTATCCATGTGATGTATCGACGGAGCGTTGCCTCGACATCCCAGACCCCTCCCCCGGAGGAAAGGGTCACCTTCTCGTCAAAGGACATGCCAGAGCATGAGGATCCCTTTTGTGACGCCCTGGTCATCCAGGCGGCCGTCGAAGGCTTCATCGTATCCCGGATCTTGGTTGATAACGGAAGCTCGGTCAACGTCATTTTCAAGAAGGCGTTCGAGGGGATGAAGGTGGAGCCAAGGAGGGTAGTGGCGTCGGATGGACCTCTGTTTGGATTCTCAGGGGAGAGGAAGGAGGTGGAAGGTGGAGTCGGACTCCAAGTGAAGTTGGGAGGGACCTCAAGGAACTGCAGGTTCGTCATTGTTGACGGTCCAAGCAGCTACAATGCCATCTTCGGAAGGCCCCTCATCAGCGCCTTCCGGTGCGTGCCCTCATCCTTCCACCAATGTCTCAAGTTCAACTCAGATGGGATCCAGGTCAGGATCAAGGGAGACTCCAGGATGGCGAGGCAATGCTACGTCACGGCAGTCAACACCATCTCTTGGTTGGCTAAGGCGGAGGAGATGGAGAAAATCATGGAGAGCCTGAGAAGGATGGAGGTGTCCAGTGGGATAGAACCTGATGGCGACCACCATGCCCAGGCCCCCTGAAGAGGCCTCGCCTCGGCGGAGTCATGTATCTTACTTTTCTTTATGTTGTAATAAGTGCAACCCCCGGCCGATAGGGTCGAGAGGGTCATGTAACCCAACTTTTTTCCCCTTTTGAGGATGTTGAATTTTGGCAGAGTTCAGGTAACATGCCCCAAGTCCCTTAGCTCCGAGATGATTCCGCTGCCAGGCTCTCACTAGCTGGTGGGTTCAGGTTGATCTCTCGTGGGAGTCAAGCCCTTTCGCTCCGAGATGATTCCGCTGCCAGGCTCTCACTAACTGGTGGGTTCAGGTTGATCTCTCGTGGGAGCCCCAAGCCCTTTAGCTCCGAGATGATTCCGCTGCCAGGCTCTCACTAGCTGGTGGGTTCAGGTTGATCTCTCGCGGGAGCCAAGTCCTTTAGCTCCGAGATGATTCCGCTGTCAGGCTCTCACTAGCTGGTGGGTTCAGGTTGATCTCTCGTGGGAGCCAAGTCCTTTAGCTCCGAGATGATTCCGCTGTCAGGCTCTCACTAGCTGGTGGGTTCAGGTTGATCTCTCGTGGGAGCCCCAAGCCCTTTAGCTCCGAGATGATTCCGCTGCCAGACTCTCACTAGCTGGTGGGTTCAGGTTGATCTCTCGTGCGAGCCAAGTCCTTTAGCTCCGAGATGATTCCGCTGCCAGGCTCTCACTAGCTGGTGGGTTCAGGTTGATCTCTCGTGGGAGCCCCAAGCCCTTTAGCTCCGAGATGATTCTGCTGCCAGGCTCTCACTAACTGGTGGGTTCAAGTTGATCTCTCGTGGGAGCCAAGCCTTTTTGCTCCGAGATGATACCGCTGCCAGGCTCTCACTAGCTGGTGGGTTCAGGTTGATCTCTCGTGGGAGCCAAGCCCTTTTGCTCCGAGATGATTCCGCTGCCAGGCTCTCACTAGCTGGTGGGTTCAGGTTGATCTCTCGTGGGAGCCAAGCCCTTTTGCTCCGAGATGATTCCGCTGCCAGGCTCTCACTAGCTGGCGGGTTCAGGTTGATCTCTCGTGAGAGCCCCAAGTCCTTTAGCTCCGAGATGATTCCGCTGCCAGGCTCTCACTAGCTGGCATGTTCAGGTTGATCTCTCGTGGAGGTTGTTTTTTTACCCTGAGGGGGTCTCGCCACCCAGGCTCTCATCAGCTGGCATGGCAGGTTGACCCCCCAAGAGGTTAGATCTTTTTACCCTGAGGGGGTCTCGCCACCCAGGCTCTCATCAGCTGGCATGGCAGGTTGACCCCCCCAGGGGGTTAAGCGTTTTTACCCTGAGGGGGTCTCGCCACCCAGGCTCTCATCAGCTGGTATGACAGGTTGACCCCGCGGAAGGGGCCTCATAGCCTTTCGATACCGCGAGAGCAAGCTTCACTCAGCGAATACGTTGGGTTGGATGTTTCTTTCCGAGCTTGTACCAACCTCGAAAAGAGCGGGAATTGTGTACAACCCCGTATTCGCGGAGTGAGGACCCCAAGCAAGGCATAAGGCATGCTAGTAAGTTTTAAGCTTTGGAGCCCCTTTGAGGGGCGGGGGCGGCGAGTAGGCAGACACCCGTCCCGGCATGATAGGCGTGAGGGGAAGCTGCGGGACCGGCCGGAGTCCGGAGGCGCACCCCTGCCTCGCGGCCAGGCGAGGGCAGGCGGGGCGATACCGGCCTGGGGCCGGGTTCTCGCCCCTGCCTCGCGGCTAGGCGAGGGCAGGCAGGGCGAGACCGGCCCGGGGTCGGGTTCTCGCCCCTGCCTCGCGGCTAGGCGAGGGCAGGCAGGGCGAGACCGGCCCGGGGCCGGGTTCTCGCCCCTGCTTCGCGGCTAGGCGAGGGCAGGCGGGGCGAGACCGGCCCGGGGCCGGGTTCTCGCCCCTGCCTCGCGGCTAGGCGAGGGCAGGCGGGGCGAGACCGGCCCGGGGCCGTGTTCTCGCCCCTGCCTCGCGGCTAGGCGAGGGCAGGCGGGGCGAGACCGGCTCGGGGCCAGGTTCTCGCCCCTGCCTCGCGGCCTCGCGGTCAGGCCGGGCGAGACCGACCAGGGGGGGGGGGGGGTGGCCGGAGGGCGTGACCTCTCATGCTTTTACCGTTTTACCCCCGAGGTGGATTTTCTCTTTTTGCCCCCCGGTGTGGAGGTTTTCTATTGGCTGGAGGCATTTTTGTCCTAAGGGCATTTTGGTCATTTTACCCCCAAGACTTGGAAAAACTATAAATAGACCCTTGAGGGTGCCTTGAAGAAGGGACTTGTCATTCATTCCTTAGCCACTTGATTCTCTTTGGCTTTCTTCCTCCAAGGCACCTAGCTCAAGCATTGGCTAGGGAGGGGGAGACCTCAAAGGTCTTCCGGGTGTGAGGTGGGACCTCCACGCTAGAGCCGAGGGTCAGTTCATAGCTTCCTAAGTCTTCGGTCCGTGACGTTCTTCCGAGTATAGTAGGTGTGAGGTCACCCCTTTCCCCAAGGGTCGAACTCCACGGAAGTCAATTTTGGCTTCGGTCATTTTTGGCTTCAACAACCACCAAAGTACCTGTTTGACATGATTTGTACTATTAGTTGTGTTGGAATATGACTCACCGCCTCAGTGCCAAATTATGACCGGCAATGTTGCGGGCTAACTCGATGCCCCGCTCGGAGCAGATTCAACTGGGCCGCCTTAGCTTGCGGGGCGGTCGAGCGCGCACACAGTCAGAGAAAAGGAAAGACCGACTCAAGATGTGATGACGTGGAAAAACCCCTCAACTGGGTAAAAAACCACGTGACCGGATCTATGGCGGTCAAAATCCACTAGTTGCTTGCGATTACAGTGTGTTTGGAAAATCGGGGCGACAGACCGCTCCTGTTACAATTTGAGGTGAAAGAAGAGGACTACAGCTTCCTGCGGGCAACATACTACGTCGCGGGAGCGCTTTGGGTACTAGAATTCGAGTGGTGGCACTGGTGCTCTGTAGCTTGGAGTGCGGGTCCGCCGCGCGCCTACTTGCAAGAATCGCCCTCTTCCTTCTGCTCGCGCCGAGATTTAGGCATTTTCTTGCTGGTTGTGCACTGGTGGCTCGTGGTGTCTCGAGAATGATCTGAGGGAGGAGTCCGACAGAGCTCTGACCTGAGGAAGAAAATGACCAGGAGCCAAAAGATGAAGAATGAGGAGGCCCTATGGCTCCTTTTATAGCCTCCAGAAGAGGAACATGGCGGGCTCCACCACTAATATAGTGGGCTAGTGAGTGGTTACCCACCAGATCGGATGGTGAGGAGAGCCCACCCCAATCAAACGGTGGGCAAGCCGCCAACGACGGTGGGGCGACCATGCGCTAGCGGTGGCCGGCCAAGGGGCATCTTGGACCGGAGCCAGGCCGGTGGTTGCGGCCAGGCCGGCGACGATTTGGCTGGCGGCCGCAACCAGGCCGACAGCAGCCTGACCGGATCCTGCGGCCAGCTCGGCGGTGGCCAGGCCGGAGCCTGCGGCCAGGCTAGCGACGGCTTGGCCAGCATCCATGGCCAGGCCGGCGACGGCCTGGCCGGAGCCCGCGGCCAGGCTGGCGGGAGTGACCTGGCCGGCCGCGGCCCGACCAGCGGCGGGCTGGCCGGCGGGAGCGGCCTAGCCGGCCTGGCTCCCCGACTGCGGCCTAGCCAGCAGCAGCCCGCCTGAGGGTCGCGGCGGGTCGCGGCTTGTCTGGCGGCTGCTATCCGGTCGGTGGCGACCATCCCATCGGCGGCGGCCAGCCAGCAGTAGCGACGGCTGGCCGATGGTTACCTCCCAATGGGGGTGGTTTTGGTGGAGAGAGAGGGAGTGGGCCCCACCCCACGTTCTCCTCATCATGGGAGGTGGGGTTGACTAGTCAACCCCATGATTTCCCATTTTGGGGGAGATCATGGGGGAGCATTCCTTATAAATGATGGTGTAACCCATCAATTGCCCCCCAAATCCTTGTTATTTGAGAGAGAAGTGAGCGAAAGTAGGAGGATTTTCCCGCTATCCTTCGTATCCTGCTGTAATGACCACCTCCGACGAGAAGATGGAGGCGGCGAAGGGCGGTGCTTCCAAGGTATCAGGAGAAAATTGTCGAAAAAGTGCCGGCCGGCGACGACGCCGAACGCGGTCGCGCGCGTACTTGCTGCGCAGCAGTAGGCCGCGCGCATGTGCCCAGGCTGGGCACGGCTAGGCCGCGCGCGCGCCCCAGACGCGTGTGCATGACAGTCCGCGCATGCGGCTAGCTGTGCGCGCGGCTGGTCACACGCCTAGTTCGAGCGCGTGGCAGGCCACGCACGAGGCAGGCCGTGCGTGCGGCAGGCCGCACGCGCCCAGGCTGCGTGCGGCTGGCCGCGCACGCGCGTACTGCATGCGCCCCGGCCGGACGCGCACTTGGCTGCATGCGCACGGGTCCTGTTTTGCGCGTCTTCCTTGCCCTACGCGTCATTCGAGCTGCGTGCGCTTGGATGCGCCTTCACTCCTCTTTACCCGAAGACGGTGTGGATATTTGGAGGATGAAATATGGGCTTCCTGCTAATTTGAAGGTGAGGATCCCACGTGCCGAGGAGCGAGTCCAGAATCCTCCTCGTGGCTGGATGACGATTTACAAGGTTTCTCTGAGGTCTGGCTTCCGTTTTCCACTGTGCGAGGAGGTGATTGAGATCTTTAAGTTCTGTGGGGTACCAGTTTCACAATTTGTCCCTGTTGGAATTGCCCGAATTATGGGCTTAGCAGCATTCTTTCGCGACCATGGAGGACTACTTTCCTTGGACCAATTCCGAGATTGGTGTGACGTTCGCTCTGATGGCGGCGAACGGGTGGAGGTCCGCAACAACATAAGTTCGTTGGAGTTTGAAGCTCGAAAAGATCGTCGACACGAGAACACTCTGTTTAGGTATGTTAAGAATTCATGGGGCCTTCCCGACGCGTGGGACATGCTACCAGACCGCTGCCGTCGAGTGAGGGGGAAGAAACGAGAATTCTCTCCGGTGCTTGGATTTTCAGAGCCTCGTGAACTAGCCAACCGATTCTTTAATATTTTTGTCTATGTGGAGGAGAAGCGTCTGCTGCGGTGTGGTATCTCTTCGGACACAGCTCAGATTGTTGGGACTTCTCAGGAAGGGAGACGAAAGAGGAAAGCTGTGGCGGCCCCTCCTGTTGACCTTGATACGGTGGCGGTGGCGGCCCCTTCTAATGCATGTCCCGAGTCAACTCCAAAGGTGCAGATACTTGTGTCCCTAGTTCCTCGGGCGTCTTCGGAGGCGGTGGCCCCTCAGATGTCCTCCTCCTTGAGGGCAATGAGTGATGCGGTAAGTGCCTTGGCTTGTTGTGGAGATTTTTTTTGTCATCTTCATTATTCGGTGCTAACTTCCGCCCTTTTATTTATGCAGATAGAGACTCAAGCCTAGATTGCGGTGACCTGGAATGACAACTATGTGAGTTTGAAGGGTGGGTACCTTTCCCTTTAGGAGAAGCTCCGGTTGACGTCAAGCCTGCTTGCCTCCTTGAAGGAGGAGCATGATCGGGACGTTGCGCGGTTTTGCCAGACCGGGTCGGTGCTGAAGTCCGAGCTAGAGGACGCACATGCGACTTTGGAGGTGGAGAAAACTCTGGTGGAGAGGACCACCCAGATGTTAAAGCACTTGAAGGAGGAGACCTTGGGCTTGGAGACCCAGTTGCAGGCGGCACGAGAGGAGGTCACCGACCTCGACACTCAGCTACGGGCGGCGAAGACCCAAGTAGAGATGTTGTCTTCTAACAGCCATACGTCATAGCTGAAGGTCGCAGGACTTATAGAATACCTAGACTCGCTGGACTACATGCGAGACCGTAGCTTGATTGCAGAGGAGGTTCGCGACGAGATTTGGTCCAAGGAGGTGGAGACCTAGATGGACGATGCTCGTGAGCTGACGCTTCGGCGCGGTGTCTCGAAGGCCTTTCGCCTAGTTAACAAGAGTCTTGGATGTTACACATCCGGCCTCAGCTTTGCGGACGTTTCTGAAGACGAGCGTTCTGGCTCGGACAACGAGTAGTAGCCCTTTGTTTTCGTAGCTGTGTATTTGTACTTTGTTGCTTAGCCGGTCGTATTACTTTTTTGTTCGACATTCATTGTTGTCGCCCTTAGGCGCTGTTTGCCCTTTGCTGGATCATTTCAGTTATTTTGTTTGACATTATTCCTTTCATGTCATCTTAGCTGTCTTGTATGACATTAGTTTGGCTTTTTAGCGCGTCTTTAGCCCGCGACTTTGTTTGCGCTGCTCTAGTCCATGACTGAGTTTGCGCGATGGCTGCTCGTGGCTTATTCGTGAGGGGGGCCGACCCCCATGGGGTGCGTGAGTCCGGATCGCGGCTTCTTCGTGAGGGGGCAGGCCCACATAGGGTGCGCGAGTCCGGCTCGCGGCTTAGGTTGCGCGAGGGCTGCTCGCGACTTCTTCATGAGTGGGGGGGGGGGGGGGGGGGAAGGCCCCCACGGGGTGCGCGAGTCGGGCTCGCAACTTAGGTTGCACGAGGGCTGCTCGCGGCTTCTTCGTGAGGGGGCAGGCCCCCACAGGGTACCCGAGTCGGACTCACGGCTTAGGTTGCGCGAGGGCTGCTCGCGACTTCTTCGCGAGGGGGGCAGGCCCCCACAGGGTGCGCGAGTCAGGCTCGCGGCTTAGGTTACACGAGGGCTGCTCGTGACTTCTTCGTGAGGGGGGCAGGCCCCCACGGGGTGCGCGAGTCGGGCTCACGGCTTAGGTTGCGCGAGGGCTTCTCGCGGCTTCTTCGTGAGGGAGGCAGGCCCCCACGAGGTGCGCGAGTCGGGCTCGCGGCTTAGGTTGCGCGAGGGCTGCTCGCGGCTTCTTTATGAGGGGGGAAGGCCCCCACGGGGTGCGTGAGTCGGGCTCGCGACTTAGGTTGCACAAGGGCTGCTCACGGTTTCTTCGTGAGGGGGGAAGGCCCCCACGGAGTGCGCGAGTTGGGCTTGCGGCTTAGGTTGCGCGAGGGCTGCTCGCGGCTTCTTCGTGAGGGGGGTAGGCCCCCATGGGGTGCGCGAGTCGGGCTCGCGACTTAGGTTGCACGAGGGCTGCTCGCGGCTTTTTCGTGCGGGGGGCTTTTCAAGGCTGAAAATAGACAACCAGATCAAAAGTTATGTTCATATTTATTGAGTCATATTTATTGTGTAATATTTATTTTATCATATTTAATAAACCATATTTATTGAGACTTAATTATTGAGTCATATTTCTTGTGTCATATTTATTGAGCCATATTTTTTGCGTCATATTTATTAACACATATTTATTATGCCATATTTATTGCGTCTTATTTATTGCGCCTTATTTTTTTGCCATATTTATTGAGCGATAAATGTGCCCGAACAGGTAAACCTGTTCACTAAGGATAGACCTTTATGTGCTCTTTTTAATTGGCTTTTTTAGGCTGATAACCAACAAACGGATCAAATATAATAACCATATTTTTTGCATCATATTTATTATGCATTTATGCCATATTTATTTCTCTATATTTATTGAGCCATAATTATTGCATAAAATGTTTGAGCTATATTCTTATGCCGTGTTTATATATCATATTTATGTGCCCATAATAATTATGTCATATTTATTGCGCTATATTTATTAAGATATATTTATTACGTCATATTTATTGCGTCATATTTATTATGCCATATTTACGATGTCATATTTATTGAGTGTCAAACAAGCCCAAACGGGTAATCTAGTTCACCAATAGATAGATAATTTCGAGCTCTTTTAAATGAGCTTTTTTGAGCGGAAAACGAACAACCGAAACAAAAGTTATGGTCATATTTATTGAGTTATATTTATTGTGTCATATTTATTTGGCCATATTTATTGAGCCATATTTACTGAGCCATATTTATTTATGTCATATTTATTAAGCCATATTTATATAGTGTTAAACGAGCCCGGACGGGTAAACTTGTTTACCAAAAGATATATTTATCCGAGCTTTTTTCAAATGACTTTCTCGACTGAAAATTGACAAGATCAAAAAAGTTGGTTTTATTTATTGGACTTTATTTGTTGGGCTATAATTATTGCGTCATATTTATTAAGCTGTAATTATTGAGCTATATTTCCAAAGTTATATTTATTGAAACATAATTATTGAGCCATATTTTCTTGTGATATTTTCATTAAGAGATATTTAATAAGCTATTTTTATTGAGCCATATTTATTGCGCCAAATTTATTGAGATATATTTATTGTGCCATATTTATTACGTAGTATTTATTATAACATATTTATTTAGCGCTGAATGAGCCCGAACGGGTAAACCTATTTGTCAATAGATAAATCATTTAGAGCACTTTTCAATGAGTTTTTCTTGGCTGAAAATAGATTACTAGATCAAAAGTTATGGTCATATTTAATGATTCATATTTATTGCGCCAAATGTAATTTATCATATTTATTGAATCATATTTACTGAGCCATATTTATTGCGTCATATTTATTGTGTCATATTTATTATGCCATATTTATTGCGCCTTATTTTTTTTCCATATTTATTGAGCACTGAACGAGCTTGAACGAGTATACCTGTTCGGCAATGGATAAATCCTTATATGTTGTTTTTAATGAGCTTTTTTGGGCTGATAACAGACAACTGGATCAAATGTAATTACCATATTTATTATGCCATATATATTATGTCATATTTATTGCTCCACATTTATTATGTCATATTTATTTCTTAATATTTCTGAGGCATATTTATCGAGATAAATTTTTTGAGTAATATTCGTGTGTCATATTTATATATCATTATTATGTACCTATATTAATTATGTCATATTTATTGCGCTATATTTATTAAGATATATTTATTATGTCATATTTTCTGTGTCATATTTATTGCGACATATTTATTATGTCATATTTACTGTTTCATATTCATTGTGTGTCAAACAAGCCCAAACGGGTAGTCCTATTCACCAATAGATATATCATTTCGAGCTTTTTTAAATCGGCTTTTCTAGGCTGAAAACGGAGAACCGAAACAAAAGTTATTGTCATATTTATTGGGGTAAATTTATTGCGTCATATTTCTTTGGCCATATTTGTTGTGTCATATTTGATGATAAATATTTATTTGTGTCATATTTATTAAGATATATTTATATAGCGTAAAACGAGTATAACGGGTAAACTTGTTTACCAAATGTTAGATTTATCCGAGCTCTTTTCCTTTGGATTTCTCGGGTTGAAAATGGACAATCAGATTAAAAATTATGCATTTATTTATTGGGCTATATTTATAGTGTCATATTTATTATGCCATATTTATTGAGCCATATTTATTGAGACATAATTATTGAGTCATATTTCTTGTGACACTTTCATTAAGAGATATTTAATAAGTCATATTTATTGAGACATATTTATTGCGTAGTATTTATAATAACATATTTATTGAGTGTTGAACGAGCATGAGCCGGTAAACATGTTTACGAATGGATAAATTATTTAGATCTCTTTTTAATGGGCTTTTCAAGGCTGAAAATAGGCAACCAAATCAAAAGTTCTAGTCATATTTATTGAGTCATAATTATTGCGCCATGTTTATTTCATCATATTTATTGAAACATATTTATTGAGAAATATTTGTTGAGACTTAATTATTGAGCCATATTTTTTCTGTCATATTTATTGAGCAATATTTTTTGCTTCATATTAATTAACACATATTTTTTGCGCCATATTTATTAACACATATTTATTGTATCATATTTACTGCATCATATTTATTGCGCTGTATTTTTTTTCCATATTTATTGAGCGATAAACGAGTCCGACCGGGTAAACCTTTTCGTCAATGGATAGACCTTAATGTGTTTTTTTAATTGGCTTTTTCGGACTGATAACCGACAACCAGATCAAATATAATGATCATATTTATTTGCCATATTTATTGTGCCATATTTATGTCTCCATATTTACTAAGCTATATTTATTGAGATAAAATTTATGAGCTATATTCTTGTACTATATTTAATTATATGTTATTATTATGTACCAATATTAATTATCTCATATTTATTATGCTATATTTTTTAATATATATTTATTACACCATATTTACTATGTCATATTTATTGCTCTAAATTTATTGAGATATATTTATTGTGACATATTTATTTGGTAGTATTTATTATAATATATTTATTGAGCGCTGAATGAGCCCGAGCGAGTAAACTTGTTCACCAATGGATAAATCATTCAGAGCTCTTTTCAATCGCCATTTCCAAGCTGAAAACAGGCAGTGGATAAAAAGTTATAGTCATATTTATTGGGTCATATTTATTGGGTCATATTTATTGCGTCATATTTATTTTATCATATTAATTGAACCATATTTACTGAGTCATTTTTATTGAGACTTAATTATTGAGTCATATTTCCTGTGGCATATTTAATGAATCATATTTTTGCATCATATTTATTAACACATATTTATTGCGCTATTTTTAATATGACTTACTTTTTTGCCTTATTTTTCGAGCGTTAAACGAGTCCGAACGGGTAAACGAATTTGTCAATGTATAAATCCTTATGTGCTCTTTTTAATGGGCTTTTTAGACTGATAACCGACAACTAGATTAATATAATGACCATATTTATTGCGCCATATTTATTGTGTCATATTTATTTTTCCATATTTATTAAGACATATTTATTGAGATAAATTTTTTGAGTCATATTCTTGTGCCATATTTATATGTTATATTTATGTACCCATATTAATTATGAAATATTTATTGGGCTATATTTATTAAGATATATTTATTATGCTATATTTACTATATCATATTTATGGCGCCATATTTTTTATTCCACATTTACTATGACATAATTAATGCCCCATATTTACTGTACCATATTTGCTGTGTCATATTTAATTCCCCATATTTACTATACTATAATTAATGCCCCATATTTACTGTGCCATATTTAATGCCCCATATTTACTGTGCCATATTTACTGTGCCATATTAAATGCCACATATTTACTGTGTGACATTTACTATGCTATATTTAATGCCACATATTTACTGTGCTATATTTAATGCCCCATAATTACTGTGGCATATTTACTGTGCCATATTTAATGCCCCATATTTACGGTGCTATATTTAATGCCCCATATTTAATGCCCTATATTTAATTCCCCATATTAAATGCCCCATATTTAATGCCCCATATTTAATAAAGCATATTTATTGTGCCATATTTAATGCTATATATTTACTCTGCCATATTTAATTCCCCATATTTACTGTGCCTTATTTATTATAGCATATTTATTGAGTGCTAATGGATAGATTTATATGTGCTTTTTTTAATGTGCTTTTTCGGGCTGATAACCAACAATCGTATAAAATATAATGACCATATTTATTGCATCATATTTATTATGCTATATTTATTATGCCACATTTAATGCCACATATTTATTGTGTCATATTTATTTCTGCCTATTTACTGTGCCATATTTAATGAGTCATATTTATTGAGATAAAATTATTTGGTCATATTCTTGTACCATATTTAATGCCCCATATTTATTGTGCCAAATTAAATGCCCAATATTTACTGTGTCATAATTACCGTGCCATATTTATAGTACCATATTTACCGTGTCATATTTACTGTGTCATATTTACTGTGTCATATTTACTGTGCCATATTTAATGCCACATATTTATTGTGTCATATTTAATGCCCCATATTTGCTGTGCCATATTTAAGATCAACTGTGCCATATTTAATGCCCCATATTTACTATGCCATATTTACTGTGCTATATTTACTGTGCTATATTTACTGTGCCATATTTATTGTGCCATATTTGCTGTACTATATTTTCTATACCATATTTATTGCCCCATATTTACTTTGCCATTTATAATGCCCTATATTTACCGTGTCATATTTACTGTGCCATATTTACTGTTCCATATTTACTGTGTCTTATTTAATGCCCCATATTTACTGTGTTATATTTAATGTCTCATTTTTATTGTACCATATTTACTGCCTCATATTTACTGTGCCATATTTACTATGTCATATTTATTTTGCCATATTTACTATGCCATATTTAATGCCTCATATTTACTGTGTCATATTTAATGCCCTATATTAACTGCCACATATTTACTATACCATATTTACTATGCCATATTTACTATGCCATATTTACTATGCCATATTAACTGTGCCATATTTACTGTGCAATATTTATTGTGCCATATTTAATGTCCCATATTTACTGTGCCATATTTAATGCCCCATATTTACTGTGCCATATTTACTGTGCCATATTAAATGCCTCATATTTACTGTGCCATATTTATTGTTCCAAATTTACTGTGTGATATTTACTGTGCTAATTTTAATACCACATATTTACTGTGCCATATTTAATGCCCCATAATTACTTTGCCATATTTACTGTGCCATATTTAATGCCCCATATTTACGGTGCCATATTTAATGCCCTATATTTAAAGCTCCATATTTAATGTCCCATATTTAATGAAGCATATTTATTTTGCCATATTTAATGCTCCATATTTACTGTGCCATATTTACTGTGCCATATTTAATTCCCCATATTTATAGTGTCTTATTTTTTATGGCATATTTATTGAGTGCCAATGGATAGATCTATATGTGCTTTTTTTAATGTGCTTTTTCGGGCTGATAACCAACAATCGTATCAAATATTATGACCATATTTATTGTATCATATTTATTGTACTATATTTATTGTGCCATATTTAATGCCCCATATTTATTGTGTCAAATTTTTTTCTCCCTATTTACTGTGCCATATTTAATGAGTCATATTTATTGAGATAAAATTATTTGGCCATATTCTTATACCATATTTAATGCCCCATATTTATTGTGCCATATTAAATGCCCCATATTTACTGTGCCATAATTACTGTGCCATATTTGTAGTACCATATTTACTGTGTCATATTTACTGTGACATATTTAATGCCACATATTTATTGTGCCATATTTAATGCCCCATATTTACTGTGCCATATTTACTATGCTATATTTACTGTGTAATATTTACTGTGCCATATTTACTATATCATATTTACTGTGCCATATTTACTGTGCCATATTTCCTATGCCATATTTAGTATGCCATATTTACTGTGCCATATTTACTGTGCCATATTTAATGCCCCATATTTACTGTGTTATATTTACTATGCCTTATTTACTATGCCATATTTACTATGCCTTATTTATCGTGCCATATTTAATGCCCCATATTTACTATGACATATTTAATGCCCTATATTTACTGTGTCATTTTTAATGCCCAATATTTTCTGCCCCATATTTACTGTGCCATATTTACCGTGCCATATTTATTATGCCATATTTAATTCCTCATATTTGCTGTGCCATAATTACTCTGCCATATTAACTGTGTAATATTTACTATGCCATATTTACTGTGCCATATTTACTGTACAATATTTATTGTGCTATATTTACTGTGCCATATTTAATGCCCTATATTTACTGTTCCATATTTAATGTGCTATATTTACTGTGTCATATTTACTGTACCATATTTATTGTGCAATATTTACTGTGTAATATTTACTGTACTATATTTACTGGGACATATTTAAAGCTCCATATTTAATGTCCCATATTTACCATGCTATACTTACCGTGTCATATTTATGATGCCATATTTACTGTGCCATATTTACTGTGCCGTATTTAAGTCCCCATATATACTGTTCCATATTTACTGTGCTATATTTATCGTATATTATTTAACGTGTCATATTTAATATGCCATATTAACTGTGCCTTATTTACTGTACTATATTTACTGTGCTATATTTAATGCCACATATTTACTATGCCATATTTAATGCCTTATAATTACTGTGCCATATATATTGTGCCATATTTACTCTGTAATATTTACTGTGCCATATTTACTATGTCATATTTACTGTGCCATATTTACTATATAATATTTAAAGCCTCATATTTACTGTGCCATATTTAATGCCCCATATTTACAATGCCATATTTACTGTACCATATTTACTGTACCATATTTACTGTGCCATATTTACTATGCAATATTTATTGTACCATATTTACTGTGTCATATTTTATGCTCCATATTTAATGCCCCATATTTACCGTGCCATATTTACAGAGCCATATTTACTATGCCATATTTAATATCCCATATTTACTGCCACATATTTACTGTGCCATATTTACTGTGCCATATTTACCGTGTAATATTTACCGTGTCATATTTACTGTGCCATATTTAATGCCCCATATTTACTGTACAATATTTACTTTGCTATATTTACTGTGCCATATTTACTGTACCAAATTTAAAATCCCAAATTTACTATGCAACTTTTACTGTGCCGTATTTACTGTATCATATTTACTGTACCATATTTACTGTGCCATATTTATTGTGCCATATTTAAGGCCCTATATTTACTAAGCCAGATTTAATGCCCCATATTTACTGTGCCATATTTACTGTATTATATTTACTATGTCATATTTACTTTGCCATATTTACTGTGTCATATTTACTGTGCCATATTTATTGTGCCATATTTACTGTTTCATATTTACTATAATATATTTAATTCCCCATATTTACTTTGCCATAATTAATACCCCATATTTACTGTGTCATATTTACTGTGCCAAATTTACTGTGCCATATTTACTGTGTCATATTTATTGTGTCATATTTACTGTATCATATTTTCTGTGCCATATTTAATACCCCATATTTACTGTGCCATATTTAATATCCTATATTTACTGTTCCATATTTAATGCTCTATATTTACTGCCCCATATTTACTATGCAATATTTACTAAGCCAAATTTACTGTGTCATATTTACTGTGTCAAATTTACTGTGCCATATTTACTGTGCCATTTTTACTGTGCTGTATTTATTGTGCCAAATTTACTATGCTATATTTACTATGCCATATTTAATGCCCCATATTTAATGCGCCATATTTAATGCACCATATTTATTGTGTTATATTTACTGTGACATATTTTTTGTGCAATATTTAATGCCCCATATTTACTGTATCATATTTAAGACGCCATATTTATTGGGCCATATTTATTGCCCCATATTAACAGTGCCATATTTACCGTGCCATATTTACTGTGTAATATTTTTATTGTGTCATATTTACTGTGCTATATCTACTGTGCCATATTTAATGCTCCATATTTACTATGCCATATTTACTGAGTTATATTTACTGTGTATTATTTACTGTGTAATATTTACTGTGCGATATTTATTGTGCCATAGTTACCGTGTAATATTTAACGTGGCATATTTAATATGCCATATTTACTGTGCAATATTTACTGTGCCATATTTACAGTGCCATATTTACTGTATTATATTTACTATGCTATATTTAATGCCACATATTTACTATGCCATAATTAATGCCCCATAATTACTGTGCCATATTTATTGTGCCATATTTACTGTGTAATATTTACTGTGCCATATTTACTATATCATATTTACTGTGCAAAATTTACTATGCAATATTAAATACCCCATATTTACTATGCCATATTTAATGCTCCATATTTACTGTGCCATATTTTCTGTGTAATACTTACTGTGTAATATTTACTGTGCCATATTTATTGTGCCATATTTACCGTGTAATATTTAACGTGTCATATTTAATATGCCATATTTACTGTTCCTTATTTACTGTGCTATATTTTCTGTGCCATATTTACTGTGCCATATTTACTGTGTCATATTTACCGTGTTATATTTAATGCCACATATTTACTATTCCATATTTAATGCCCCATAATTACTGTGCCATATTTATTGTGCCATATTTACTGTGTAATATTTACTGTGCCATATTTACTATGTCATATTTACTGTGCCATATTTACTTTACAATATTTAAAGCCCCATATTTACTGTGCCATATTTAATGCCCCATATTTACTATGCCATATTTACTGTGCCATATTTACTGTACCATATTTACTGTACCATATTTACTGTGCCATATTTACTATGCAATATTTAGTGTACCATATTTATTGTGTCATAGTTAATGCTCCATATTTAATGCCCCATATTTACCGTGCCATATTTACCGTGCTATATTTACTGTGCCATATTTAATATCCCATATTTACTGCCGCATATTTACTGTGCCATATTTATTGTGCCATATTTATTGTGCCATATTTACCGTGTAATATTTACCGTATCATATTTACTGTGTCATATTAACTGTGCCATATTTATTGTTCCATATTTACTTTGTTATATTTATTGTGCCATATTTAATCCCCCATATTTTATGTACCAAATTTAAAGGCCTATATTTTTTATGCCACTTTTACTGTGCCATATTTACTATGCCATATTTACTGTACCATATTTACTGTGTCATATTTACTGTGCCATATTTAAGGCCCTATATTTACTAAGCTAGATTTAATGCCCCATATTTACTGTGCCATATTTACTGTATTATATTTACTATGCCATATTTACTTTGCCATATTTACTGTGTCATATTTACTGTGCCATATTTACTGTGCCATATTTATTGTGCCATATTTACTGTGCCATATTTACTATTTCATATTTACTATAATATATTTAATGCTCCATATTTACTTTGCCATAATTAATACCCCATATTTACTATGTCATATTTACTGTGCCAAATTTACTGTGCCATATTTACTGTGTCATATTTATTGTGTCATATTTACTGTATCATATTTTCTGTGCCATACTTAATGCCCCATATTTACTGTGCCATATTTAATACCCCATATTTACTGTTGCATATTTAATGCTCTATATTTACTGCCCCATATTTACTATGTAATATTTACTATGCCAAATTTACTGTGCCATATTTACTGTGCCATATTTACTGTGCCATATTTATTGAGCGAAATTTACTGTGCCATATTTACTGTTCCATATTTAATGCCCCATATTTAATGCGCCATATTTAATGCACCATATTTATTTTATCATATTTACTGTGACATATTTATTGTGCAATATTTAATGTCCCATATTTACTGTGTTATATTTAATGCGCCATATTTATTGTGCCATATTTATTGCCCCATATTAATTGTGCCATATTTATTATGCCATATTTACTGTGTAATATTTACTGTATCATATTTACTTTGCTATGTCTACTGTGCCATATTTAATGCTCCATATTTATTATGCCATATTTACTGTGTCATATTTACTGTGTAATATTTATTGTGCCATATTTACTGTGCCATATTTACTGTGCCATATTTATTATGACATATTTAATGTGACATATTTAATGCCCCATATTTACTGTGGCATATTTAATGCCCCATATTTACTCTGTCATATTTATTGTGTCATATTTAATCTTCCATATTTACTGTGCCATATTTAATGACCAATATTTATTGTGCCATATTTAATGCCCATATTTACTGTACCATATTTACTGTCCCACATTAACTGTTGTACATCCCCGTATTCGCCGAGTAGGGCCCTCCCGACAGGCGCAGAACTAACTGTAGGTTTTTAAGCTTTTGAGAGATCTTACACTCTTGGTTGCCAATTTTGGCTTAACCTTTGAAATATGAGGAAATATTTATCTCCCCAGGGCCCTCTTGAAGAGTCACGCAGGCCCTCTCGCCTGGCAGGCCCTCTCGCCTGACAGGCCCTCTCGTCTGATGGACCCTCTCACCAGGCAGGCCCTCTCGTCAGGCAGGCCCTCTCGTTAGGCAGGCCATCTCGTCAGGCAGGCCCTCTCGTCAGACAGGCCCTCTCGTTAGGCAGGCCCTCTCGTCTGGCAGGCCATCTCGTCAGGCAGGCCCTCTCGTCAGACAGGCCCTATCGTCAGAGAGGCCCTCTCGTCTGGCAGGCCCTCTCGTCAGGCAAGCCATCTCGTCCTGCAGGCCCTCTCGTCCGACAGGTCCTCTCGTCAGGCAGGCCCTCTCGTCAGGCAGGCCCTCTCGTCCGGCAGGCCCTCTCGTCGGGCAGGCCCTCTCGTCGGGCAGGCCCTCTCGTCGGGCAGGCCCTCTCGTCGGGCATGCCCTCTCGTCGGGCAGGCCCTCTCGTCGGGCAGGCCCTCTCGTCGGGCAGGCCCTCTCGTCGGGCAGGCCCTCTCGTCAGGCAGACTGCAGACTGTCTCATCTCGCAAGCCGCCTATTCGCCCAGGCCGCCCCTCTCTTCTCTCCTAATCGCCAGCTCGCCCGACCTGTTTTTACCGTTGTGCCCTCGAGGGGGGGATTACCTCTTTACCCCCCGATGTGGAGTTTTCTTATTGGCTCGAGGCTTATTTTTCCTAAGGGCTTTTTTGTCATTTTACCCCCATGACTTGACCCCCTTTGGGTGCCTTTGGAAAGGATGAGTTTTCCTTACCTCCTCCTCCCTTAGCTTCTTCTTGGTAGAGTAGAGAGAGCTCTCCAAGGCGCCCAGCCTAGCCCTTTGGTGAGGGAGGGGAAGGGTTTCTGTGACCTTCCGGGTGTGTGGTGGGACCTCCGCGCTAGAGCCGAGGGTCTGTTTGTAGTTTCCTAAGTCTTCATCCCGTGACGTTCCCCCGAGTGTAGTAGGTGTGAGGTCACCCCTCTTTTGGGACCCCGAACTATGAGAGACCAGTTTTTGGTTTCAACAACTGTGTCATATTTACTGTGCCATATTTACTGTTTTATATTTACTGTACTATATTTAATGCCCCATATTTACTATACCATATTTAATACCCCATATTTACTGTGCCATATTTACTGTGCCATATTTACTGTGTCATATTTATTATGTCATATTTACTGTGTCATATTTACTGTGTCATATTTACTGTGCCATATTTAATGCTCCATATTTATTGTGCCATATTTAATGCCCATATTTACTGTGCCATATTTAATGCTCAATATTAACTGCCCCATATTTACTGTGCAATATTTTTTATGCCATATTTACTGTGCCATATTTACTGTACCAAATTTACTGTGCCATATTTACTGTGCTATATTTAATATCCCATATTTAATGCGCTATATTTAATGCACCATATTTACTGTGTCATATTTTCTATGTCATATTTGTTAGGTAAAATTTAATGCCCCATATTTACTATGCCATATTTAATGCCTCATATTTATTGTGCCATATTTAATGCCCTATATTAACTGTTCCAGATTTACTATGTAATATTTACTGTGTTATATTTACTGTGCCATAGTTATTGTGCCATATTTACTGTGCCATATTTAATGCCCCATATTTACTGTGCCATATTTACTGTGCCATATTTATTGTGTAATATTTACTGTATAATATGTACTGTGCCATATTTACTATGCCATATTTAATGTGCCATATTTACTATGACATATTTACTGTGGCATATTTAATGCCCCATATTTACTGTGGCATATTTAATGCCCCATATTTACTATGTCATATTTACTCTGCCATATTTACTATGCCATATATAATGACCCATTTACTGTGCAATATTTAATGCCCATATTTACTGTACCATTTTTACTGCCCCATATTTTCGGTATCATATTTATTGTACCATATTTATTGTGCCATATTTACTGTTTTATATTTACTATACCATATTTAATGCCCCATATTTATTGTGCCATATTTAATACCTCATATTTACTATGCCATATTTATTGTGCCAAATTTACTGTGCCATATTTATTATGTCATATTTATTGTGCCATCTTTACTGTGTCATATTTAATTCCCCGTATTTACTGTACCATATTTAATGCCCCATATTTACTGTGCCATATTTAATGCCTCATATTTACTATGACATATTCACTGCCCCATATTTATTGTGCCATATTTACAGTGCCATATTTAATGCCCATATTTACTGTGCCATATTTAATGCCTAATATTTATTGTGTCATATTTACTGTGCTATATTTCCCTCATATTTACTATGCCATATTTAATGCCCCATACTTAATGCCCTATATTTAATATCACATATTTATTGTGCCATATTAAATGCCCCATATTTACTGTGCCATATTTACTATGCCATATTTAATTCCATATATTTCCCGTGCCATATTTACTGTGACATATTTTTTGTGTTATATTTAAAGACCCATATTTACTGTGACATATTTATTGAGTGCAAATGGATAGATCTATATGTGCTTTTTTTAATATGCTTTTTCGGACTGATAACCAACAACCGTATAAAATATAATGACAATATTTATTGCATCATATTTATTGTGCTATATTTATTGTGCCATATTTAATGCCCCATATTTATTGTGTCATATTTACTATACTATATTTACTGTGCCATATTTAATACCCTATATTTATTATGCCTTGTTTAATGCCCCATATTTACTGTGCCATATTTACTATACCATATTTACTGTGACATATTTAATATCCCATATTTACTGTGCCAAATTTACTGTGTCATATTTACTGTGTCATATTTACTGTGCCATATTTAATGTGTCATATTTATTATGTCATATTTACTGTGCCATATTTACTGTGCCATATTTAATGCCTAATATTTACTGTGCTATATTTAATGCCTCATATTTATTGTGCCATATTTAATGCCCCATATTTACTGTGCAATATTTACTATGCCATATTTACTATGCCATATTTACTGTATCATATTTACTGTGCCATATTTACTGTACCATATTTACTATGCCATATTTACTATGGCATATTTACTATGCCAAATTTACTGTGCCATATCTACTGTGCCATATTTAAAGCCCCATATTTAATGCACCATATTTACTGTGTCATATTTACTGCGCCATTTTACTATGCAATATTTAATGCCCCATATTTACTGTGCCATATTTAATGCCCCATATTTATTGTGCCATATTTAATGCCCCATATTAACTATGACATATTTACTGTGTCATATTTACTCTGTAATATTTTCTGTGTCATATTTACTGTGCCAAAATTACTGTGCCATATTTAATGCCCATATTTACTGTGTAATATTTTCTGTGCCATATTTATTGTGCTATATTTACTATTACATATTTACTATGACATATTTAATGCCCTATATTTACTGTGGCATATTTAATGCCCCATATTTACTTTGTCAAATTTATTCTGCCATATTTACTATGCCATATTTAATGACCCATATTTACTGTGCCTTATTTAATGCCCATATTTACTATGCCATATTTACTGTGCCATATTTACTGTGCCATATTAACAGTGCCATATTTACTATGCCATATTTACTGTGGCATATTTACTGCGCCATATTTACTGCGCCATATTTACTGTATCATATTTACTGAGTCATATTTATTAGGTCATATTTACTGTTTCATATTTACTGTACCATATTTAATGCCCCATATTTATTGTGCCATATTTATTACTCCATATTTACTGTGCCATATTTACTATGCCAAATATACTGTGTCATATTTCCTGTGACATAAATATTATGTCATATTTACTGTGCCATATTTACTATGCCATATTTACTGTGCCATATTTAATGCCCCATATTTACCGTGCCATATTTACTGCCCCATATTTACTATGCCAATTTAAATGCCCCATATTTACTATGACATATTTACTATCCCATATTTACTGTGCCATATTTAATGCCCATATTTACCGTTCCATATTTAATGCCAAATATTTACTGTGTCATATTTACTGTGCTATATTTACTGTGCCATATTTACATTGCCATATTTAATACCCCACATTTACTATGCCATATTTAATGCCCCATAATTAATGCCCTAAATAGAATGCCGCATATTTATTGAGCCATATTTAATGCCCCATATTTACTGTGCCATATTTAATTCCACATATTTACTGTGCCATATTTATTGTGACATATTTATTGTGTCATATTTAAAGACCCATATTTACTGTGACATATTTATTGAGTGCCAATGGATAGATCTATATGTGCTTTTTTTAATCTGCTTTTTCAGGCTGATAACCAACAACCGTATCAAATGTAATGGCTATATTTATTGCGTCATATTTATTGTGCTATATTTATTGTGCCATATTTAATACCCCATGTTTACTGTGTCATATTTAATGTCCTATATTTACTGTGCCATATTTATTATGCCATATTTAATGTGCCATAATTACTGTGCAATATTTACTGTGCCATATTTACTTTGCAATATTTACTATGCCATATTTACTGTGCATATTTACTGTGCCATATTTAATGCCCCATATTTACTGTGCAATATTTAATGTGCCATATTTAATGCCTCATATTTAAAGTGGTATATTTAATTCCCCATATTTACTGTGTAATATTTACAGTGCTATATTTACTGTGCCATATTTATTATGTCATATTTACTGTGTCATATTTACTGTGCCATATTTACTGTGCCATATTTACTGTGCCATATTTAATGTCCCATATTTACTGTGCTATATTTACTGTGCCATATTTACTGTGTCATATTTAATGCCCAATATTTACTGTGCCATAATTAATATCCCATATTTACTGTGCCATATTTACTGTGTTATATTTACTATGCCATATTTAATGCCCATTTTTACCGTGCCATTTTTAATGCCCCATATTTACTGGGCCATATTTACTGTGTCATATTTACTGTGTCATATTTAATGCCTCATATTTAATGTGCCATATTTACTATGCCATATTTAATGCCTCATATTTAATGTACCATATTTACTACGCCATATTGAATGCCTCATATTTACTTTGTTATATTTAATGCCCCATATTTACTGTGCAATATTTACTGTGCCATATTTACTGTGCCATATTTACTTTGTCATATTTACAGTGTCATATTTACTTTGCTATATTTTCTGTATCATATTTACTGTGCCATATTTACTGTGACATTTTTAATGCCATATATTTGCTGTGCTATATTAAATGCCACATATTTACTATGCCATATTTACTGTGCCACACTTACTGTCCCATATTTACTATGCAATATTTACTGTGTCATATTTACTATGCCATATTTACTTTACCATTTTTACTGTGCCATATTTACTGTGCCATATTAAATGTCCCATATTTACTATGCCATATTTACCATGCCATATTTACAGTACCATATTTACTGTGTCATATTTACTATGCCACGGGCGTGTCGGAGGTCGTGTAACAGGCCATGTACTAGTAGGGGTGCCGTGCGAGACGGCGAATGGGCGACACGGCCCTAGACACGGGCGTGTCGCAGGCCGTGTTCGGCCCAAATTTTGTATTTTCGGCCTAAATCGTGGCCGTTCGTTTCCTTGGCTTTGGATCCAATGGCTGGGGTTTGTTCTTGAGGGGATTTAACTAGGATTTAGGGTTTAAAGCCTTATTTTCTCTTTGGTACTCTCTCTTTAAAAGCTAGAGAGAAGGGAGAGCAAGGAGGAGGAAGAAGGCCAAGATCCGGTCACCGACGGAGCTTCGGAGCTCCAAATCGCGAGCCGTCTTCAGATCCGCGGAGGCAAGGAGATTGCGGTGCTTTCCATCCGTGTAGATTTCCATAACGCAAAGAAGAAATGCTAGGGTAACGATTCTCATCCTAGGACATGTGAAGTTCTCCTTTTCCTTTGCATAGGAAGCCCTCTAACGCGAGTGTGCGATGAGCTGTGGCATTCCTTGGGGTAGATATGTAAAGTCCCCCTTGTTTAGAGTCCGTAGGCAAGAACGGACATAGGCATCATGTGTGAAGCCTATCCGGACATGTTGGTCTGGATCGGTGATGTTGCATTGCATTATAACCGGAGAAGACTCCGTGTAATTGGTTGTTTTTCGGGTTTCTACGGGGTAGATTGCAACAGGGAGCCTTGGAGACTAACTCCAAGGTGCACCCGGAAAACTGGGCAAACGCGGGATGTTGCCAACATGGTGTCGGGGAGCCAACGTGATCATAACCGGGTTATGTGAATTTTGTGGTGGAAACGGGACTCGGGGAGTCTTGACCTGCGCATATGGCTTAAATTATCGTTGCGGTATGAGCACGGGTCAGGCGGAACCGTACCCGATCTATGTCGTTTGGTCGAATCGTTGGCATAGATGAGGGTCTTCGGCGGTCTATGGCTTAAATTGACGTGAGCAATGCAAGGAAGACAAAATGCTCATAAGGTTGGCCGTCCAAGGGGTGGTGGCGGGACGGGAACGTCTATGGCTTAAATTGACATGACATTGGCCGGCTTGCCGTGAATGTGCCTTGAGTGCACGGGGTGTGTGGCCGTGTGTGCCTACGCCTGTGATGAAGTGTGTTTACACTATACTGCTTGGTTATACTAATAAAGTACAGGGAAAGAGCATCGCCGCCCCATATTGGGGGCGGGGTCGTTATAATTTGGTCAGCATAGCTGACCGTTGACTTTGTTTACCACCGTGCGGTGGATTGTGCTTGCAGGTACTGCAGAGCCAAGTGGTAAATAGCGGGCTAAACCCAAGTTGATGCGCCGACCATCGAAGGCCTAAAATTTTGAGTGTTTTCTTATTTACTCATGTGTGACCGGCCTGCGTGTCGAGGTTTGGAAAATACTTCTTTTTAAGCAAACTGTTGTAAGGCCTTAAGACCATTATTTCTGTGTATCGTACATTCCTATAGGACTACTATAATGGACATTCGTGCTGTGGCTGGGTTCTTTTATCTTGCAACTTAATAATTTACTTCCGCTAGATGCTCTGTGTATGACGTTGTGATTGGTTGATTGGTTTCAATAAGTAACCAACCGGTCTGTCCATAGTATATGGCGTCGGGCCCCGGCCGGACCTACTGTTATATGCTATGTGACGGATAGGGGTGGTACAAATTGGTATCAGACTACCAGTTTTGGTCAAGCTTAAATGAATTCGTGGGCGAATTCACTTTAAGGGGTGGTGAGCACATGTGTGTGCGTCATCGTGATAACATGAAAAGAAACCATGAATGTCCACTTAGGAATGCAAATACACATGTTTGCAGAACCTGCGTGTTTCTATAATTGCTGTTTGCAATATTGTTGGGTCGCTTATCGGTGTTTTGCACGATTATAGGTGACCAGAAGTGGTGTTGGACCGTCGGAATGGCCAGGTCCCGAGGCAAGCAGCGCACCTAATGATGCGCCTGCAACACCTCCGTCAGCCGAGACCATTAGATTGGTGGCAGAAGCTGTCTTTGCAATGATCAATGCGCAGCCTGCAAGGCAAGTGCAGTAGCCTGCTCCTGCTGCGGAGCAAGTGCCGCTCCAAGCGGCGGAGCCTAGGAGGGTGGAACAGGTGATTATGGAGCCGGAGTTGCCTCGGAGAGCAACTGAGAAACAACTTAAGCATGTGATGGGCTTCCATCCACCAGTGTTCTCGGGAAAAGGAACCCCGACTCAGGAAGAGGATTGGCTATCGAGATTCAATAGAGTGCTGACAACAACGGAGACGGAAGAGTGGCAGAAGACCACGATTGCAACGTTCTTGGTTGACGGGGATGCGAGGTTATGGTGGGAAGGGCTGGAGCTACACCACCTGAGGGGAAGACAGTTGACGGATGTATCTATGGGGGAATTCTCGAGTTTGTTTATGGCTCGATACCTCCCCTCAGCCCAGAGGATCGCGTTGGAAAATGAATTTCAAAAGTTGGTGCAAGGAGACAACACCTTTGCCGATGAGGAGCATAAGACGAACCGCTTCTATGAAGGGTTAAGAGATGATTTGAGGTTGTTACTTTTGGGGCCTATGACGCAGGGTTTCCTAACCTTGGTCAACACGGCCCGGTCCTTGGAAAAGGACATTAGGAATGTTCAAGCGAAGAAGGAATCCGATGGCAAGAAATCGGAGTTCAAAGCGCCGACTACTTCGAAGTCGGGTTATCGCAGGTTCTACAAGAAGGCTAGGATGTCGGGTCCAGCCCCTTCTTCAGGTGCCTCGTGGATGACTACCAACCGAACCCTGGGCGCTTGTTATACTTGTTGAAAGACGGGGCACTTTGCCTGCGATTGCTGGAGCAGACGTCTAAAGTATGAGAGAAAACAAGGAGCCACTTATGAGGAAAAGGGGAAGGCGGCGGAGTCAACCGCGTCCCATTATGATCCGACTCAACCAAGAGTCTACAACTTGGGCCAGCAAGAGGCCATCAAGCAGGCCGACGTGGTGACGGGTACGGTTTAATTTATAGCAAGTGTGCTTTAAATACTGTTACCTAGTGCTTGTTAGCTTAATACTATTTATGTAGGCTTTGTTCTTATTGGCGATAGTCCGACACGAGCACTATTCGATACGGGAGCTTCACACTCCTTTTTGTCCGAAAGCTTTATATCGCGCATCGGAGTCCCTTCTTCGATGGCGAAGGACAAATTGGATGTGCTTCTACTGAATGGGTGTTTGATGCGTGCGGACAGAGTGTGCGCCGTAAAAGTTCATATTGGAAACCAAGAGTTCGACTTGCTAGCGTCATTGCTGCCGCTAGTAGAGTTCGACGTTATCTTTGGGATGGATTGACTTTCGGAGCAGAAGGCCTATATTGATTGCAATGGTAAGGAGGTCAAGCTGGGTGTTGGGCGGGAGACAACATTCACGGGACTGAAGGGGTCGAGCAGGATGTTGATGTCTGCTCTTCAGATGGTAAAGGCAGTTCGTGCTGGCGCAGAGCTCTTCTTCGAGATAGTGGGGGCTGTAGAGCCAAATTCCGCTTTGGATAATATCCCCGTGGTTTGTAAATACCCCGATGTGTTCCCGGATAATCTTCCCGGAGCCCCACCGCAGCGAGAGATCGACTTCACGATCGAGCTCGTGCCAGGTGCAAAACCCGTGTCACGTTCTCCTTATAGGTTGACACCTAAGGAGATGGCAGAGTTGAAGGTTCAACTGGAGGAGTTGAAGGAGCAAGGGTATGTGCGTCCAAGCTCATCGCCTTGGAGCGCACCGGTCCTCTTTATTAAGAAGAAGGACGGGAGTCTGCGGCTGTGTATCGACTATAGGGAGTTGAACAAGCTAACAAAGAAGAATAAATACCCGATCCCAAGGATCGATGATCTTTTCGATCAGTTAGTCGGATCGTCGGTGTATTCGAAGTTGGATCTAAAGTCTGGGTATTATCAGCTGAGGATAAGGGAGTGTGATATCCCGAAGACGGCGTTCAGCACAAGGTATGGGCATTTCGAGTTCACGGTCATGCCATTTGGACTGACGAATGCGCCATCGATGTTTATGGATTTGATGAACAGGACGTTCCGAGAGTGCCTAGACCACTTTGTGATTGTCTTTATTGACGATATATTGGTGTACTCGCAGTGCGAAGAAGATCACTTCAAGCACCTGCATCTCATCTTGGAGACACTGAGAAGGAATGAACTCTATGCAAAATTCTCCAAATGCGAGTTCTGGCTACCCTCAGTAGCATTCCTTGGTCACATTGTCAGTGGGGAAGGTATAGCGGTGGATCCGGCGAAGATTGTTGCAATACGGGAGTGGCCTGTGTTGTCTTCGGTAGCAGAAGTCCGGAGTTTTTTTGGGCTTGCCGGCTATTACAGGCGCTTCGTGGAGAACTTCTCGCAGATAGCGTTACCTCTTACGAAGTTAACAAGGAAGGATCAGAAGTTCTTGTGGACGTAGGAGTGCGTGCAAGCGTTTGAGGAGCTGAAGGGACGGTTGACCATGACGTCGGTGTTAAGTTCGCCGAGTGGGACCGAGGGCTTCGAAATTTATAGTGATGCCTCAGGTAGTGGATTGGGCTGCGTGCTGCTGCAGCATGGGAGCGTGATAGCGTATGGATTGCGTCAGCTGAAAGTGCACGAAAGGAATTATCCGGTCCACGACTTGGAGTTGGCAGCTGTGATATTTGCGCTTAAGCTGTGGAGACACTACTTGTGTGGCGTAAAGGTCGATATCTATACCGACCACAAGAGCCTGAAGTACCTGTTGAATCAGAAGGATCTCAACATGAGGCAGCGTAGATGGATGAAGTTCCTGGGGGACTACACATTCAAGATTCATTATGTACCCGGGAAGGGCAATGCAGTTGCGGATGCGTTGAGTCGCAGGGCTCCCGCCCAAGCCAATTAGTTGTCGGTTCATGATGAGAGGCTACTACGGGAGTTGGAGGCGTTGGAGATCTGTTGTGTGGACAAGCAGTCTAGCGCCAAAGCATTGTTGAACTAAACAAAAGTTTAGTATGACCTGACTGATCGCATTCGGCAGGCGTTAGAGTTGGATGTTAGCATGAAGGAGCTTATGGATGCAGCATTGGATAGGTCAAATTCCCAGTTTTTGGTTGAGGATGGGCTCCTAAGGAAGGACCATCGTCTGTGCGTCCCAAGCGGGGGAAATCTACAGGCGGAGTTGATGTACGAGGCTCATAACACCAAGTACTCAATCCACCCAGGGAGCACGAAGATGTACCAGGACCTAAAGAAGCTGTTTTGGTGGCCAGGGCTCAAGAAGGACGTGACACTGTTTTTGGCAAAGTGTCAAACCTGTGCCTTGGTAAAGGCGGAGTGTCAAAAGACTGGAGGATTCTTGAAATCCTTGCCTATTCCGGAGTGGAAGTTCGACGACATATCGATGGACTTTGTGCATGGCTTGCCAAGGTCGCAGAAGGGGAACGACGCCATCTGGGTGATCGTAGACCGGTTAACGAAGGTGTCACACTTTATTCCGCATAGGAAGGATGATTAAGTGGAGAGACTGGCAAAACTATATGTGGATAATATAGTCAGATTACACGGTGTGCCGCGCAGCATCGTGAGTGATCGGGATGGGCATTTTATGTCCAATGATTGGAGGTTGGTGCAACAAATGCTGGGGACTAAATTGAAGTTCAGCACAGCCTTCCATCCGCAGACGGATGGGCAAATCGAGAAAGTCAACAGAACGTTGGAGGACATGCTCCTCATGTGTGTTCTAGACTTCGGGAAGCATTGGGAAGACCACCTTTATTTGGTGGAGTTTGCGTACAACAATAGCTACCAAACAAGTATTCAAATGGCGCCCTTCGAGGCCCTTTATGGTAGGAAGTGTCGCACGCCGTAATCGTGGCTAGAAACGGGTGAGGCAAGGTTGTACAAGAAGCAGGAGGTGGAGAATGCTACTTCTTTGGTGCGGATCATTCGAGAGCGTTTGCTGATCGCTCAGGACAGGCAAGCTAAGTACTACAATGCCAAGAACCGGAACGTGGAGTTCGGGGTCGGCGATTGGGTGTACTTGAAGATAAAGCCGTTCAAGGGTGTTTCACGAGTGCGACGCTTGAAGAAGCTGAGCCAAAGATACCTTGGACCCTTTGAGATCCTGGAGCGGGTCGGCGAAGCGGCTTATCGTTTGAGGCTATCGGTGGAATTGAGTGGACTACACGATGTATTCCACATCTTTGTATTGCGGAAGGAGGTGCAAGAACCTTCGCAGGTGAACGCAGTGGATCAAGTACCGGTGGACAAAGGGTTGACGACTAAGGTCAAGCCCGTTCGTATTGAGGACTTTAAAGTTAAGCGACTCCATAACAAGGAGATCCGGATGGTCAAGGTCTGGTGGGACAATTGCGGTCGGGAGGAGCTCTCTTGGGAGCGAGAGAAAGCTATGCTGGAAGAGTACCCGGAGTTATTCCGCTCAGGTACTGCTTAAAGTTTTCCGTTTTCTTTCCTATAGTAATTTCGTGGGCAAAATTCTTTTAAGAGGGGGAGAGTTGTAACACCCCGAAACTCAAAAGATGGACGGGTGAAGTTTTTAAGTCGAGTCTGGGACTTGGAGCAGGTGACACGGGCATATCACGGGCGTGACACGGGCATGTTACGGGCGTGTTCGGCCACGGGTCGCGTGGTCGACGTTGTGGCGATCGGCGATCGTCGAGTGTAGGCACACAGCCTGGGACACGGGCGTTTCCCGGGGTGTGTCACGCTCGGGATATTTCTGAGTGAGGCACACGGGCCAAGACACAGACACAGCCACGGGCATATCACATGTGACATGGCCGTGTCCGGTGCCGTGTCGCAGGCCGTGTCCTTCTCCGAAAAATCCTGGGAGTTGCACACAGGGCGTGACACGGGTCTTGAAACGGCCGTGTCACATGTGACACGGGCGTGTCGGAGGCCGTGTCACAGGCCGTGTACTGGTAGGGGTGTCGTGCGAGACGACGAATGGACGACACGGCCCTGGACACGGGCGTATCGCAGGCCGTGTTCGGCCCAAATTTTGTATTTTCGGCCTAAATCGTGGCCGTTCGTTTCCTTGGCTTGGGATCCAACGGCTGGGGTTCATTCCTGAGGGGATTTAACCGGGATTTAGGGTTGAAAGCCTTATTTTCTCTTTAATACTCTCTCTCTAAAAGCTAGAGAGAAGGGAGAGCAAAGAGGAGGAAGAAGGCCAAAATCCGGTCACCGACGGAGCTTCGGAGCTCCAAATCGTGAGCCATCTTCGGATCCGCGGAGGCAAGGAGATTGCGGTGCTTTCCATCCGCGTAGATTTCCATGGCACCAAGAAGAAATGTTAGGGTAACGATTCTCATCCTAGGACATGTGAAGTCCTCTTTTTTCCTTTATATAAGAAGCCCTCTCACGCGAGTGTGCGATGAGCTGAGGCGTTCCTTGGGGTAGATATGTAAAGTCCCCCTTGTTTAGAGTCCGTAGGCGAGAACGGACATAGACATCACGTGTGAAGCCTATCCGGACATGTTGGTCTGGATTGGTGATGTTGCATTGCATAATAACCGGAGAAGACTCCGTGTAATTGGTTGTTTTTCGGGTTTCTACGAGGTAGATTGCAACAGGGAGCCTTGGAGACTAACTCTAAGGTGCCTTACAACAGTTTACTACCGTGCGGTGGATTGTGCTTGCAGGTGCTGCGGAGCCAAGCGGTAAATAGCGGGTTGAAGCCCAAGTTAATGCGCCGGCCCTCGAAGGCCTAAACTTTTGAGTGTTTTCTTATTTACTCATGTGTGACCGGCCTGCATGCCGAGGTTTGGAAAACACTTCTATTTAAGCAAACTGTTGTAAGGCCTTAAGACCATTATTTTTGTGTATCGTACATTCCTATGGGATTACTGTAGTGGATATTCATGCTGTGGCTAAGTTCTTTTATCTTGAAACTTAATAATTTACTTCCGCTAGATGCTCTGTATAGGATGTTGTGATTGGTTGATTGGTTTCAATAAGTAACCAACCGGTCTGTCCGTAGTATATGGCGTCGGGGCCCGGTCGGACCTACTGTTATATGCTATGTGACGGATATGAGTGTTACATTTAATGCCCAATATTTACTGTGATATATTTAATGCCCATATTTATTGTGCTATATTTACTGTGCCATATTTAATGCCCCATATTTACTGTGTCATATTTAATGCCTCATATTTACTGTGCCATATTTACTACCCCATATTTACTGTACCATATTTACTGTACCATATTTACAGTGCCATATTTCCTAGCCAAATTTACTGTGCCATATTTACTGTGTCATATTCAATACCCCATATTTACTTCCCCATATTTACTGTGCCATATTTACTGTGCCATATTTACTGTGCCATATTTACTATGCCATATTTACTGTGCAATATTTACTATACCTTATTTACTGTGGCATATTTACTGTGGCATATTTACTGTGGCATATTTATTGTGCCATATTTAATGCCCCATATTTACTGCTTCATATTTAATGCCCATTTTTAATGTGTCATATTTACTATGTCATATTTAGTGTGCCATATTTATTTGCAATATTTAATGCCCCATATTTATTGTGCCATATTTAATGCCCCATATTTACTATGCCATATTTAATGCCCCATATTAACTGTGCCATATTTATTGTGTAATATTTACTGTGTCATATTTACTGTGCCATATTTACTGTGCAATATTTACTGTATCATATTTACTGTGCCATATTTAGTGCCACATATTTACCGTGCCATATGTACTGCGCCATATTTACTATGCTATATTTACTGTGTCATATTTAATGGTCCATATTTACTGTGTCATATTTACTGTTCCATAGTTACTATGTCATATTTACTGTATAATATTTACTGTATAATATTTACTGTGCCATATTTACTGTGACATATTTACTGTGACATATTTACTGTGACATATTTACTGTGTCATATTAAATGCCACATATTTATTATGACATATTTAATGCCCAATTTTTACTGTGTCATATTTACTGTGCCATATTTTTTGTGCCATATTTAATGACCCATATTTACTGTGCCATATTTAATGCCCATATTTACTGTGCCATATTTACTGTGCCATATTTACTACGCCATATTTACTGTGCCATATTTACTGTGTCATATTTACTATGCCATATTTACTGTGTCATATTTACTGTGTCATATTTACTGTGCCATATTTTCTGTTCCATATTTACTGTACCATATTTAATGCCCCATATTTACTGGGCCATATTTAGTACCCCATATTTACTATGCAAAAATTTACTGTGTCATATTTATTGTGTCAAATTAATTATACCATATTTATTGTGCCATATTTAATATCCCATATTTACTGTGCCATATTTAATACCCTATATTTACTGTGCCATATTTACTGTGCCTTATTTACTGCACAATATTTACTGTGCCATATTTAATGCCCATATTTATTGTGCCATATTTAATGCCTCATATTTACTGTGCTATATTTACTGTGTCAAATTTACTGTGCCATTTTTACTGTGTCATATTTACTGTGCCATATTTAATGCCCCATAATTACTGTGCCATATTTAATGCCCCATATTTAAGGCCCTATATTTAAAGCCGCATATTTATTATGCCATATATAATTCCCCATATTTACTTTGCCATATTTAATTTCACATATTTACTATGCCATATTTACTGTGCCAAATTTATTGTGTCATATTTAAAGACCCATATTTACTGTGACATATTTATTGAGTGCCAATGGATAGAACTATATGTATTTTTTTTAATGTGCTTTTTTCGTGCTGATAACCAATAACCGTATCAAATGTAATGACCATATTTATTGCATCATATTTTTTTTGTTATATTTATTGTGCCATATTTAATGCCCTATATTTATTATGCTATATTTATTTCTCCATATTTACTTTGCCATATTTAATGAGTAATATTTTTTGAGATAAAATTATTTGGCCATATTTTTGTGTCATATTTAATGCCCCATATTTACTGTGCCATATTTAAAGCCCCATATTTACTATACCATATTTACTGTGCCATATTTACTGTGCCATATTTAATGCCCCATATTTACTGTACTATATTTACTGTGCCATATTTAATGCCCCATATTTACTATGCCATATTTAATGCCCCATATTTACTGTGCTATATTTACTGTGTCATATTTACTGTATAATATTTACTGTGCCATATTTAATGTCCAATATTTACTTTGTTATATTTAATGCCCATATTTAATCTGCCATATTTACTGTGCCATATTTACCGTGCTATATTTACTGTGCCATATTTACTATGCCATATTTATTGTGCCATATTTAATGCCTCATATTTACTGTGCTATATTTACTATTTCATATTTAATGCCCCATATTTACTTTGTTATATTTAATGCCCCTTATTTACTGTGCCATATTTACTATGCCATATTTACTGTGCCATATTTATCTTGACATATTTACTGTACCATATTTACTGTGCCATATTTACTGTACTATATTTACTGTAACATATTTTTTGTGCCATATTTAATGCCACGTATTTACTGTGCTATATTAAATGCCACATATTTACTATGCTATGTTTACTGTGCCATATTTACTGTGCCATATTTACTGTGTAATATTAACTGTGTCATATTCACTAAGCCATATTTACTGTGCTATATTTACAGTGTCATATTTAATATAGCATATTTACTGTGCCATATTTACTGTGCCATATTTAATGCGCCATATTTAATGTGCAATACTTAATGCCCCATATTTACTGTGTCATATTTACTGTGCTATATTTACAGTGTCATAATTACTGTGCCATATTTACTGTGCCATATTTACTGTGCCATATTTACAGTGAAATATTTAATGTTCCATATTTAATGATCCATATTTACTGTGCCATATTTAATGCCCCATATTTACTGTGCCATATTTAATGCCCCATATTTACTGCCCCATATTTACTGTGTCATATTTACTGTGCTATATTTAATGTGCAATATTTAATTCCCCATATTTACTGTTCCATATTTACTGTGCCACATTTATTGTGTCATATTTAATGCCCCATATTTACTGTGTCATATTTATTGAGTGCCAATGGAAAGATTTATATGTGCCTTTTTAATGTGCTTTTTAGGTCTGATAACCAACAATCCTATCAAATGTAATGACCATATTTATTGCGTCATATTTATTGTGCTATATTTATTGTGCCATATTTAATGCCCTATATTTATTGGGACATTTTTATTTCTCCCTATTTACTGTACTATATTTATTGAGATAAAAGTATTTGGCAATATTCTTGTGCCATATTTAATGCCCCATATTTACTGTGCCATATTAAATGCCCCATATTTACTGTGCCATATTTACGGTGCAATATTTACTATGTCATATTTACTGTGCCATATTTAATGCCACATATTTACAGTGCCATATTTAATGCCACATATTTACTGTGCCATATTTAATGCCCCATAATTACTATACCATATTTACTGTGCCATATTTACTGTGTAATATTTACTGTGCCATATTTACTATGTCATATTTACCATGCCATATTTAATGCCCCTTATTTACTCTGCTATATTTACTATGTAATATTTAATACCCCATATTTAATGTGCCATATTTAATGCCCCTAATTTACTGTGTCATATTTACTGTGCAATATTTACCGTGCCATATTTTCTATGCCATATTTAGTTTGCCATATTTACTGTGCCATATTTACTGTGTCATATTTACTGTGCCATATTTAATGCCCCATATTTACTGTGCATATTTACTATGTCATATTTACCATGCCGTATTTTATGCGGCCTATTTACTGTGTCATATTTACTATGCCATATTTAATGGCTCATATTTACTCTTGCATATTTAATGCCCCATATTTACTGTCCCATATTTACTGTGCCATATTTACAGTGCCATTTTTTCTGTGCCTTATTTATTGTGCTATATCTACTGTGTCATATTTACTGTGCCATATTTACAATGCCATATTTAATGCCCCATATTTACTGTGTAATATTTAATACCCCATATTTACTGTGCCTTATTTATTGGTCCATATTTAATGCCACATATTTATTGTGCCATATTTAATGTCCCATATTTACTGTGCTATATTTACTGCCCCATATTTACTGTGCCATTTTTAGTGTGCCATATTTAGTGTGCCATATTTAGTGTGCCATATTTACTGTATGATATTTACTGTGCAATATTTTCTATGCCATATTTACTGTGCCAAATCTACTGTGCCAAATCTACTGTGCCAAATTTACTGTGCCATATTTAATGTCCCATATTTTTTGTGCCATATATAATGCCCCATATTTTATGTGGTATATTTAATTCCCCATATTTACTGTGTCATATTTACTATGCCATATTTACCATGCCATATTTACTGTGCCATATTTACTATACCATATTTACTATACCATATTTATTGTGTAATATTTACTGTGCCATATTTATTGTGCCATATTTACTGTGGCATATTTAATGCCCCATATTTATTGTGGCATATTTAATGCCCCATATTTACTATGCTATATTTACTGTGCCCTATTTACTGTGTCATATTTAATGCCCAATAATTACTGTGTCATATTTAATGCCCCATATTTACTATGCCATATTTACAGTGCCATATTTATTGTGCCACATTTACTTTGCCATATTTACTGTGTCATATTTAATGCCCCATATTTACTCTTCCATATTTAATTCTCCATATTTACTGTGTCATATTTACTGTGCCATATTTAATGTCTCATATTTACTGTACAATATTTACTATGCCATATTTAATGCCCCATATTTACTTTGTTATATTTAATGACCCATATTTACTGTGCCATATTTACTATGACATATTTACTGTGCCATATTTACGGTACCATATTTATTGTACCATATTTACTGTGCCATATTTAATTACACAAATTTACTATGCCATAATAAATGCCACAGATTTACTATGCCATATTTACTGTTCCATATTTACTGTACTATATTTAATTCCCTATATTTATTGTTCCATTTTTAATACCCCATATTTAATGCCCCATATTTACATTGCCTTATTTAATGCCCCATATTTACTGTGCCATATTAAATGCCTCATATTTACTGTGACATATTTACTGCCCCATAGTTATTGTGCCATATTTACTGTGCCATATTTATTATTCCACATTTACTGTGCCATATTTACTGTGTCATATTTACTATGCCATATATAATGCCCCATATTTATTCTTCCATATTTAATGCTCCATATTTACCGTGTCATATTTACTGTGCCATATTTAATGCCTCATATTTACTGTGCAATATTTACTATGCCATATTTAATGTCCCATATTTACTTTGTCATATTTAATGACCCATATTTACTGTGCCATATTTACTGTACCATATTTACTGTGAAATATTTACTATGCCATATTTAATGCCACATATTTACCGTGCCATATTAAATACAACATATTTACTATGCCATATTTACTGTTCCATATTTATTGTACCATATTTAATGCCCCATATTTATTGTGCCATATTTAATACCCCATATTTACTGTGCCAAATTTACTGTGGTATATTTACTGTGTCATATTTATTGTGTCATATTTACTATGCCATATTTACTGTGCCATATTTAATGCCCCATATTTACTGTGCCATATTAAATGCCCCATATTTACTGTGCCATATTTAATGCCTCATATTTACTGTGACATATTTACTGCCCCATATTTAGTGTGACATATTTACTGTGTCATATTTACTGTGCCATATTAACTGTGTCATATTTAATACCCCAAATTTACTATACCATTTTTAATGCCCCATATTTAATGCCCTATATTTAATGCCGCATAATTATTGTGCCATATTTAATTCCCCATATTTACTGTGCCATATTTAATTCCACATATTTACTGTGCCATATTTATTTGTGTCATATTTAAAGACCCATATTTACTGTGACATATCTATTGAGTGCAAATGGATAGATCTATATGTGTTTTTTTTAATGTGCTTTTTCGGACTGATAACCAACAACCGTATAAAATGTAATGACCATATTTATTGCGTCATATTTATTGTGCTATATTTATTATGCCATATTTAATGCCCTATATTTATTGTGCCATTTTTATTTCTCCCTTTATACTGTGCTATATTTATTTAGATAAAAGTATTTGCCATATTCTTGTGCCATATTTAATGCCTCATATTTACTGTGACATATTAAATGCCCCATGTTTACTGTGCCATATTTACGGTGCAATATTTACTGTGTCATATTTACTGTGCCATATTTAATACCACATATTTACTATACCATATTTAATGCCACATATTTAATGTGGCATATTTAATGCCCCATAATTACTGTGCCATATTTATTGTGCACTTTTTTACTGTGTAATATTTTCTGTGCCATATTTACTATGTCATATTTACTATGTCATATTTACTGTGCCAAGTGCCATATTTAATGCCACATATTTACTCTGCTATATTTACTGTGTCATATTTAATACCCAATATTTAATGTGCGATATTTAATGCCCCATATTTACTGTGTCATATTAATTGTGCCATATTTAACGTGTCATATTAATTGTGCCATATTTACTGTGCCATATTTAATGCCCAATATTTACTGTGCCATATTTACTGTGCCATATTTAATGCCCCATATTTACTGTGCCATATTTAATTTCCTACATTTACTGTCCCATATTTACTGTGCCATATTTACTGCGCCATATTTTCTGTGCCTTATTTACTGTGCCATATTTACTGTGCCATATTTACTATGCTATATTTACAATGCCATATTTAATGCCCCATATTTACTATGCCATATTTAATGCCCCATATTTACTGCGCCTTATTTACTGTGCCATATTTAATGCCACATATTTACTGTGCCATATATAATGCCCCATATTTACTGTGCCATATTTACAGTCCCATATTTACTGTGCCATATTTAGTGTGCCATACTTACTATGCCATATTTACTGTGCCATATTTACTGTGCCATATTGACTATGCCATAGTTACTGTGCCAAATTTACTGTGCCAAATTTACTGTGCTATATTTAATGCCCCATATTTTCTGTGCCATATTTAATGCCCCATATTTTCTGTGCCATATTTAATGCCCCATATTTACTGTGCTATATTTACTGTGCCATATTTACTGTTCTATATTTAATGCATAATAATTACTGTGTCATATTTAATGCCCCATATTTTCTGTGGCTTATTTACTGTGCAATATTTATTGCGTCATATTTAATATGCCATATTTAATGCCCCATATTTACTCTTCCATATTTTATGCCCCATATTTACTATGTCATATTTACTGTGCCATATTTACTATGCCATATTTAATGCCTCATATTTACTGTGCAATATTTACTACACCATATTTAATGCCCCATATTTACTTTATTATATTTAATGACCCATATTTACTGTGCCATATTTACTATGACATTTTACTGTGTCATATTTACTGTACCATATTTACTGTGCAATATTTATTGTGCCATATTTAATGCCACATATTTACTGTGCCATATTAAATGCCACATATTTACTATGCCATACTTACTGTTCTATTTTTACTGTACCATATTTAATATCCCATATTTATTGTGCCATATTTAATACCCCATATTGACTGTGCCAAATTTACTGTGCCATATTTTTTGTGCCATATTTATTTTGTCATATTTAATGTGTCATATTTACTGTGCCATATTTAATGCCCCATATTTACCGTGCCATATTTAATGTCTCATATTTACTGTGACATATTTACTACCCCATATTTACTGTGCCATATTTACTGTGCCAAATTTAATGCCAATATTTACTATGTCATATTTAATGCCTCATATTTACTGTGTCATATTTACTGTGCTATATTTACTGTGCCATATTTACTGTGTCATATTTAATACCCGATATTTACTATGCCATATTTATTGCCCATTGTTGAAACCGAAAAATCGGTCCCTGTGGAGTCCGACCCTTGCGAAAGGGGTGGTCGCACACCTACTTCTCTACCCGCAAGCCCAAGGGTCAAGGGAGAGGGACCGGGAACAGATCCAAGGCTTCAGCACGGAGGTCCCACCACACACCCGGAAGATCTTAGAGCGCTTCCCCTCCTTAGCCAAGTGCTGAAGCTAAGGTACCTCAGAAAGCGCTAGGAGACCGAGCACCAGAAAGCGTGCCTTCTGAGGTACCCCTTGGGTCCTATTTATAGGAAAAGATGGTCTGCAAATATCCAACCGTCACTGTTTTCGAGGACTATAGGCAATTCAAAGGGGCAACACGGAAAGAACACCCCACAACTGAAGGGCGAGCCGGCCCTGAGAAGAGCCCATTGGGCGGAGGTGGCGAGTATGGGCGCGAGAAGGCTTCCCCCCACGCTGAGATGAAAAGCGGCGAGTGAACTCGCCTCTCTCAATGCCGCGGGAGAGGGCGTTGGATGAGCTCGCCTCCCTCTGCGCCGCGGACCTGACTCGCCTGACTCAACGCCACTGGAGAAGGCGTTGAGTGAGCTCGCCTCTCTCCATGCCACAATCCGGCTCGCCTCGCCTCGGTCCTGGAAAGTTGGGCCTGAAGCCCCTGCTCGTAGATGACGGTTGCGTTGGCACTCGCCAACCCCTCGGCTCTAGACGAGCACGTACTCGGCCGACCCCATGATGAATGGCCTCCTCTCGTCGGGCTCAGCTTTACGATCTTCGAGCTCGGTTCGACGATTGCCGAGCCCATACTCGGCATGCTGGGCTCGGCATACCCTGCTGAACTCGCATGGGGCTCGGGGATGGTTTGGGCCGGCCGGGTCGGCTCCTGTTAGCCCACTCGCTGGATACGGGGTTGTACACAATCCTCGCTCTTTGCGAGGTTGGCACAAACTCGGAAAGAAACATCCAACCCACTAGGATCCTGCGAGTGCGACGGGAGCCGAAAGGAATCTCTTGGTAGGACCCACCGATGGCTATATATACATGCCCTGCCTGCTCGACTGACCCCCGCCCCTCTCTTTACTTAAGTCCTGCCGAGATGCCACTCCCGAAGGAAGTCATGGAACGGCTCGCGAAATCGCGCGAGGAGACCGCCCTTCGTGCCGCAGCCCTGACGGATCTGAGCGTCCCGGCCCGGCGCTTTGCTGAATTCGGCTCGGCCAAGAGGGCGAGGCCCTTTCCTCCCGAGGCCGAGCACATCTTCGCCGACCTAAAGAATACTTTAGTCCATGGCTCCGATTCTTCCAATCGTTCTCCCCCGGCCCCTCATGACAAAGATTTCGTGGATCTTACCACCGAACGGGACCAAGGCGGCGAGGTTTCCACACCAAGGGTCGAGAGTCTACCCGCCAAGGAGCCCGAGTCCTCCCCTGACCTGCGCCTGCGAGACTCGCCCCTTGTCACCAAAATCGTGGAGCCAGACTCGCGGGGGTCGGTATCGCCGGCCCGCCTTCACTCTCAGCATCCTTCCCCTGCTCCTGCGGTTACTGGGGTGGACGCCGAGCATACGTCCGCTCCTGCTTTCACCCAGAACACTGAAGGTATGCCCCTGACCTCCCCCTTTTGCGTCTGATTCTAACTGGCACTCGCTACTCCCACCTGCTGTCTCGACCTTCCTGTGCAGGCCTACCGGACCCAGCCGCGACTGATAACTCCGCCGAACAGGCCGTTTATTCGCCTCTTCCATCGCCGCGTGCCTTGGATATCTTTCTGGACTCGGAGATGGACAGCCCCGAACGGTCGAGGCGAAGCCAGCTGGTCCTGAAGAAACTAGTGCGCGAGCTTCAGGAGCTGAAGAAAGACAACACCCGGCTGCAGGACGAATGCGCGCAGCTTGTCGGTGAGGCGAGGATCAGCTCGGCATACGCGGCCACATCTTCCTCCACGCTTTTCGACGATATTGACGAGAACCTGCGCGCGGCGAACAGGAACCTGGGGCAGCTTCGGCAACTCTTTGCACAGCGGCTGGCGGCATCGGGCCGGCGAGGCCGGGGTAATTGATGACGGCTCTCTTGTGAGCCGACCGGTACTCGCCCCCATTGCCGCCTGGTCTATGCGCGCGCTTTTCTGTTTTTCTTTGTTCTGGACAATTTTCTGTTTAATGCTAAATAAAGTGTAAATTTTATCGCGCGAGCAGGCCTTTTCTTATTCGAGTGGTGCGTGCCTTTTCGGATTCCTGGGCTGGGTTCGCCTAGGTCGGCGAGTACAGAGTGTCGAGACGGGATACGCGAAGTGGGGTATGCGAGCCGAGCTGGTCAGTCGGTTTCGCTCCCCCTTCCTTTTCTATAAATAGGGATCCCCACCTACCCCCGGCTACGCCTTTATTGCCTTCTCACTCCTTCCTTTCCTTGCCCTTACTACCTTCCGCTCGCGCGCCTTCGTCTCCTCCGCGAGCATGGGTAAAGGAAACCCCGACTCCGAGGGCCGCTCCAAGTGCGCCCAGAACTTCGCGGATCACTGTTTTTTCGAGGGGAATACCACGACGAGCGAGCTCGCCGAGTTTGTGGCGGATTACGTTCCCGCTGGCTTTGTGGCCCGCCTCCCGGTGGATCATGAGGCCATTAACTCATTCTTCGAGGACGAGCTCGCCTTCCCCATCTCGCACTTTGAGGTGGGGTTGCGCCTGCCGCTCTGGCCGGAGGTCCGCCAGGTACTCAAGTACTACGGCGCTGTGCCCGCGCAGCTCAACCCCAACGCTATCTCCATGATAGTGGGGTTTGCCTGCTACCTCCGCCGAGAGCGGATCGAGTTCAACCTGACCGTCTTCCGCAAGCTCTTCTCCTACAAAGCCAACGCCGACGGGGTCGCCTTCTTTGGCGGCACATCCATAAAGATCCGCGAGGTCGCCAACAAAAACCACAACTGGATGTCGAAGATTGCCTTCGTCCGGGGCGACCTCGGCAACATCCCGTTCTCGCCCTTGCAGAAGAGCGAGGAGGTTTACCGGCCGCCGTCGGTGTCTGGTAATGATGCCGAACTCCACAAGTTCTTCTTGTACAAGGACTTCGAGGTCGCCTTCCTCCGTCGCGGCCTCGAATCCCTGCCACCTGTCCTTCCCGGTGAAGGTTTGTCTCGCTCACCTTACGCTCGCCCTTTGGCCTAACCGATCAGAACCTCAATCTTTGTATAAGTCTTTTTGCAGGGGAGCGACTGATCCCGGTGAACCCTCCCTTTGCCAACCCGGGGGTGTTTTCGGATCCGCTTGAGCGGGCTCGGGCCGCGGCTGAGGCGTGCCGGGAAGAGAAGGCCAAGGGGAAATCCTCCAGCAAGAAGCGGTTGGAGCTTGGGGGGGGGGCCGAGCTCGGTCCACCGCCCCTCGGCCCTTAAAAGGGCGAAGGTGGTCTCGCAGAGCCTTCCTCGGCAGCCCGCGTCGCCCGTCAGATTCATGAGCTCGCCGGAGGTTTTCTCCGACGAAGCCCCGGCGAGCCCACTGAAGGAGATATCATCCCCTCGCGAGAAGAGGCGCGGGTCCCCCTCTCCTCCCTCCGTCGAGGAGGTTCCCCCCAGTGGCTCGGGAGCTCCAAAGGACCACCCCCACTTTGGGAAGGGGGGAAGGAGCAAGGACACGGCCGGCGAGCCGATGCTGCTTTGGGACGAGGGAGCCCATCGCGTCTCCGTCTCCACTCGCGCTCCTTCCTGGGGAGCTCGCCGGCCTCCCACGGGCCACGCATTTGCCCTTGGCTTCGGCCTCTATGGCCGGGAGGGCGCCGACGCCTACACGAACCTGACCCCCCGACAGATAGGTCACGAGGGCCTGCAGGCGCATCTGAGGGCCTTTGAACTCCATCATATGATGGTCCGCCGCGGCTTCCAGCTCAGCCAACTCCTGATCAAAGCCGAGCAGGAGCGCGACCTGGCGACGGAGAAAGCTGATGACGCGGAGCGGCGGTTCGGCATCGCCGAGCGCTTACTCGACGAGGCTTCAGGCGGGCTGGTAAGAGTCGACCAACCCTTGTTTTAACTTGGAGAATATTTTTCAGGGAGTTTGACCCTCTTGTTTTTCAGGATGCCGAGTCCGCCAAGGTGCTGCAAGCTCGCGCCAGTGAGCTGGAGGGCGAGACTGCCCTGCTGCGGCTCCGGCTCGCGGATCAGGAGGCCGGCTCGCGCGAGCAGGAGGCTTTTGCTGCTCGGTCGGCGGCCGAGGTGGAGTCGCTAAAGGAGCAGAACCGCTGCCTCCAAGGCGAGGTCAGCCGGCTGACGGAAGCCCTCTTCCCTCCAGACAGTGCCGAGCCGCCTTTCCCCTACAAGCGGCCCCGGGTCTTTGGCGAGGGGGAGGTTATGGAGCGGCTGCGAGTCAACTCGATCGAGTCTGCCGAATGCCTGCTGAACGCCATGAAGGGGTCGGGGATTCTGGCTGAGGGCTGCGAGGAAGTGGCGGTCCGGGATCTTCTGCCGAGCCTGTTTCCGCCGTCTCCGCCCAGCGAGAAGGAGGAGAGCTTCGGCTCCCTTTTTGATGGGGCGAAGGGCAAGGAACGATCGCTTGGGGGCGAGGAGGACCGCCATTCGGGAGAGGAGGGCGAGAGCTGACAGAATTCCTCCTTTCCCCCTTTTTTTCCTATCTTTTTGTAATCATCCCCCCTCTTTTCCTGTAATCTCGCCGAGGCGAGCCCTTCCTTCTTTTGCGATTATAATGAAAGGAACTTTGCTTCTGACTTCTTCTTCTTTTTTTTTATCTTCCGCGCTAGAATGTACGTGAGTTAGGATTCGCATTCGGCGAGAGGCCTCGGGCGTTGGCGGCGACCAGGCTCGCGAACTCTTCGCCTACCTGTGAGGCGATCTTCGCGAGAACGGTTGCCGCCGGCGCCCGCTTGTCATACCGAGGAATGCCTTCTGCCGAGCAGACCCCGCGAGAACGGGCTCGCCCACGGGGGGGGGGGGGGGGGGGGTATGTTCTTCCACCAACCGGAGGTGGATCGAAGAACCCCCTTTTTAACAGAAATCCAAGGGGACAGGATCCCTTGAGCTCGCCCTTCTAACTGGCGGATTTGCTCGGACTCGCTTGTCATGTGTCAACTCCCAGGTCCACCCCCTGGTCAGTAATGACATCCATCGAGACCCCGGCCCTGCCGGCTTGGGGGGAGCCTGACAGCGGGAGAGTCGAGACCTAATCCCAGAGCGAGAAGACTTAGAAACTTTTGCCTCTCCCGGGTGCTACCACCGGGCCAGTCAGCTAGGTGAGAGCCTGAGGGCGGGCGTTGAACATCCTCCGGGCTCAGCCCCAGGGTCATAACGACGTCCATCGAGACTCGGCCGTGCCAGCTAGGTGGGAGCCTGACAGCGGGAGAATCGAGACCTAACCCCAGAGCGAGAAGACTTGGGAACTTTTGCCTCTCCCGGGTGCTACCACCGGGCCAGTCAGCTAGGTGAGAGCCTGAGGGCGGGTGTTGAACATCCTCCAGGCTCAGCCCCAGGGTCATAACGACGTCCATCGAGACTCGGCCGTGCCATCTAGGTGGGAGCCTGACAGCGGGAGAATCGAGACCTAACCCCAGAGCGAGAAGACTTGGGAACTTTTGCCTCTTCCGGGTGCTACCACCGGGCCAGTCAGCTAGGTGAGAGCCTGAGGGCGGCTGTTGAACATCCTCCGGGCTCAGCCCCAGGGTCATAACGACGTCCATCGAGACTCGGCCGTGCCAGCTAGGTGGGAGCCTGACAGCGGGAGAATCGAGACCTAACCCCAGAGCGAGAAGACTTGGGAACTTTTGCCTCTCCCGGGTGCTACCACCAGGCCAGTCAGCTAGGTGAGAGCCTGAGGGCGGGTGTTGAACATCCTCTGGGCTCAGCTCCAGGGTCATAACGACGTCAATCGAGACTCGGCCGTGCCAGCTAGGTGGGAGCCTGACAGCGGGAGAATCGAGACCTAACCCCAGAGCGAGAAGACTTGGGAACTTTTGCCTCTCCCGGGTGCTACCACCGGGCCAGTCAGCTAGGTGAGAGCCTGAGGGCGGGTGTTGAACATCCTCCGGGCTCAGCCCTAGGGTCATAACGACGTCCATCGAGACTCGGCCGTGCCAGCTAGGTGGGAGCCTGACAGCGGGAGAATCGAGACCTAACCCCAGAGCGAGAAGACTTAGGAACTTTTGCCTCTCCCGGGTGCTACCACCGGGCCAGTCAGCTAGGTGAGAGCCTGAGGGCGGGTGTTGAACATCCTCCGGGCTCAGCCCCTGGGTCATAACGACGTCCATCGAGACTCGGCTGTGCCAGCTAGGTGGGAGCCTGACAGCGGGAGAATCGAGACCTAACCCCAGAGCGAGAAGACTTGGGAACTTTTGCCTCTCCCGGGTGCTACCACCGGGCCAGTCAGCTAGGTGAGAGCCTGAGGGCGGGTATTGAACATCCTCCGGGCTCAGCCCCAGGGTCATAACGACGTCCATCGAGACTCGGCCGTGCCAGCTAGGTGGGAGCCTGACAGCGGGAGAATCGAGACCTAACCCCAGAGCGAGAAGACTTGGGAACTTTTGCCTCTCCCGGGTGCTACCACCGGGCCAGTCAGCTAGGTGAGAGCCTGAGGGCGGGTGTTGAACATCCTCCGGGCTCAGCCCCAGGGTCATAATGACGTCCATCGAGACTCGGCCGTGCCAGCTAGGTGGGAGCCTGACAGCGGGAGAATCGAGACCTAACCCCAGAGCGAGAAGACTTGGGAACTTTTGCCTCTCCCGGGTGCTACCACCGGGCCAGTCAGCTAGGTGAGAGCCTGAGGGCGGGTGTTGAACATCCTCCGGGCTCAGCCCCAGGGTCATAACGACGTCCATCGAGACTCGGCCGTGCCAGCTAGGTGGGAGCCTGATAGCGGGAGAATCGAGACCTAACCCCAGAGCGAGAAGACTTAGACTATTTCCTGAGTGTTTAATGTCGCTTTTTAGCGGAAGTTACGTCACATTGCATGTCATTGTTACGATTATTGTGGAGAAAGAGTCAAATACATTGCATTCGGAAAAAGCTGAGGTACGTACAAGTTTTCAAGGATAAAAGCGTTTCAGGTCGTCGCCGCTCCAGGTGTGGTTCAAAGTCTCGCCTTCCACATTCTGGAGGTGGTATCCTCCCGACTTTAATGCCTCCTTCACGATGTAGGGCCCCTCCCAATTTGGATGGAGCTTGCCCACGACTGCCGATCTTCCTGCCGCATCTACCTTCTTTAGAACCAGGTCGCCCTCCACGAACTGCTTGACCCGGACATGCTTGTCGAAGTACTTAGCCATCCTCCGCTTGACTTCCTCCTGCCGGACTGCGGAGAGGTCGCGTACTTCCTCTATCAAGTCCAAAGAGAGTCGTTGTTCTTCCTCATTCTCAACTCTCCACTCCTCCCTTCCAGCTTCTGCCTCGGCAACCCTGGGAGTACGGACCTCGAGTTCAATGGGGAGCACCGCCTCGCTTCCGTGAGATAGTTTAAAGGGCGTCTCCCTGGTGGCGGTGTTGGGGGTAGTCCTCAGGGCCCAGAGGACCGAGGGGAGTTGCTCCACCTAATTACCCTTCAAATTCTCCACCTTCTTTTTCAGGAGGTTCACGATAATCTTATTGGCCGCCTCTACTTGCCCGTTGCTCCTAGGGTGGTGGACAGAGGCGAACCTGAGGTCGATCCCGAGCTCTCCACAGAACTTAATGAACTCATTGCTGGCGAACTGTGGTCCGTTGTCGGTGACGATGGCCTGGGGCATCCCATGCCTGCAGATGATCTCCCCCCATACAAAATTTCGAATGATCTGCGAGGTTACCTTGGCCAAAGCTTTTACCTCCATCCACTTGGAGAAATAGTCGATCATTACCAGCAAGAATCTCCTCTGCCCACTTGCCTGTGGGAAGGGACCTACCAGGTCCATTCCCCAAATTGCGAAAGGCCAAGGGGCCGTGATACTCCTGAGTCGCTGAGCCGGTTGCAGTTGGAGGGGGGCAAACAGTTGGCACTTGTGGCATCTCTTGACAAATTCTAAGGCATCGTGCCTCAGGGTAGGCCAGAAGTACCCCTGCCTGATGATTCTTCCCTCCAGGGTCCGACCTCCTGAATGGCTCCCGCACTCCCCGGAGTGAACTTCTTCCAAGACCCTCGACACCTCCCCCTCTGCTACGCAACGGGCAAGTAGTCCCGAAAGGGTCTTGCGGTAAAGTTGCCCGTCGCGCAAAAGGTAATATGCCGACTTGTACTTGAGCTTCTTCCTATCCATCCCTTCTGGGTATTCTCCTGTGAACAGGTAGGTGGTGAATGGGTCCATCCATGTGGACCGCCGATCTATCTCCATCAACTCTCCTTCTTCCAGGGATGGGTGGAAGAGGTTCGTGATTGTGCCCCCCACCCGAGGGCCGCGCTTGGCGAGGTGGTCGACTTGTTCATTTTCCTCCCGTGGCACATGCTGAATGGAGAAGGTCTGGAACCCGCCGATGATTCCCTTAACCTTTGCCAGATATCGTTGTAGGGTGGGCTCCCTTGCCTCGAACTCCCCGTTGATCTGGGAGGCCACTACCATGGAGTCAGTGAGGACCTTCACGTCATGCACCCCCAATTCCTTGGCCAGGCGTAGTCCCGCGATTACCGCCTCGTACTCGGCCTGGTTGTTGGTTATGGAGAAATGTATCACCACCGTTTGCTCGATCCGGGTCCCTTGGGGGCTCTCCAAGACGACCCCAACCCCCAGGGAGTGTTTCCCTGAAGCCCCATCCACCATCACCTTCCATGGGATGGGACGAGTGAGTTTGTCCTCCGCCACCTCAACCACATAATCAGCCAGGAAGTCAGCCATTGCTTGTGCCTTGATTGCGAGCCGGGGGACAAAGGAGATGTCAAACTCGCTCAACTCCACCGACCACTTGGCGAGTCTTCCCGAGTGCTCCACTCCCTCGAAGATGCTGCGGAGGGGATGGTCAGTTACCACCTGGATGGAGTGTGCCTGGAAGTAGGGCCTGAGTCTCCGGGCCGAGATGATTAGGGCGAAAGCCAACTTCTCAAAGATGGGGTAGCGGAGTTCTGCCTTCCTCAGAACCCTACTCACATAATAGATGGGTAGCTGCTTTTTCCCCTCTTCCCGAACTAAGACAGAACTCACGGCCTCCGCCCCGACCCCTAAGTACAAAAACAAGTCCTCCCCCTCCTTTGGCCCTTGGAGCAAGGGGGCCTGAGTCAACTGCCTCTTCAAGGCCTGGAATGCCTCCTCGCACTCCGGGGTCCATTCAAACTTCCGACCTCCCCTTAAGGTCTTGAAGAAGGGGGAACACCTCTCCCCGGCCTGGGAGAGGAACTTGCTTAGTCCCGCCAGCTTCCCTGTCAGCCGTTGTACCTCCTTCGCGTCCCGAGGTGGCCCCAACTCCATAATTGCCCGGACTTTGTCAGGGTTGGGTTCGACCCCGGCAGGGGTGAGGAGATGACCCAAAAATTTGCCTTTGCTTGCCCCGAAGATGCACTTTAGAGGATTCAACCTCATCTTGTATCTGCGCAAAGTGTCGAAGGTCTCCTCCAGATCCTGGAGGTGAGAATCGACCTCTCTGCTTTTTACCATCAGGTCGTCCACGTACACTTCCAAGTTCCTTCCCTTCTGTCCCTGGAATACACGGTCCATCATCTTCTGGTATGTGGCCCCTGCATTTTTTAACCCAAAAGGCATCATCTTGTAGCAGTAGCACCCATCCCCTGTGATGAACGAGACATCTTTTATGTCAGGAGGGTGCATCCTTATTTGATGATAACCTGAAAAAGCATCTAAAAAACTCATCATAGAAAAACCAACGGCTGAATCTACCAGCGCGTCGATTCTAGGCAAGGGGTAACAATCCTTAGGGCATGATTTATTAAGTAGTGAAAAATCTACACACATCCTCCACCGGCCGTCCCCTTTTTTCACCATTACAACATTCGAGACCCAGCCGGGGTATTGAATTTCGGAAACGAAGCCGGCCTTAAGGAGCTTGGCGACCTCCTCCCTGATGGGCTCGGCCAGTTTGTCCGTGACGGACCTCCTCTTCTGCTGGATGGGGCGAGCCTCCGGGTGCAGATTGAGGCGGTGGCAGACGACGTCGGCATCGATCCCAGGCATCTCCGCTGCGCTCCAGGCGAAGACATCCACATTCTTTTGGATGCACTCCAGCATCCTGTCTTGATCTGCCGGGGTCAGCCCTCCGCTGATGCGGACCTTCTCCACCCTGCCACCCTGGGTGAGGACTTCCATCTCCACGACCTCCTCGGTGGCCTCCAACCGGGACTGCTCCTCCCACTCTGTGGCGTCCTCCCTTCGTGGTGTAAGGACCTCCCCTTCCCCTGGGATCATCGCCCCAACCGAGCCTTCTGGGAGCATCCCCTCGCGTGCTTCCCCTTCCATTCCTCCTTCCTCCCCACCTTCTTCTCCGGCCTCCTGCCCTTCCATCTCCTCCATCCTTCTCCCCATCCCCTCGGCCTCCTCCTGCCAAGAAATCGAATTCACCGCGGTCACATAGCATTCCCGAGCCGCTTTGGGGTCACCGCGAACCCGGACCTGGATCCCGTCCACATTAAACTTAAGGCATTGATGGAAGGAGGAGGGGACACATCGGAAGGCGCTGATGAGGGGTCTCCCAAAAATGGCGTTGTAGCTGCTGGGGGCCTCCACTATGACGAATCGATAGTTCCGGGACTGTCCCCCCAAGCTGACATGTAGTCCCACTCCCCCCTCTACTTCTTTCCTCTCCCCCGAAAAACCGAAGAGGGGCCCATCGGAGGCCAGCACCCTCTTGGCCTCTACCTGCATGGCATCAAAAGGCTTCTTGAAGATGATATTGACTGAGCTCCCATTGTCAATGAGGATCCGGGAGACTGTGAAATTTTCAATGGCGGTCTGGATGACCAGCGCATCGCAGAAGGGGTCATCGTGACCCGGCATATCCTCCCTTGAGAAGGTGATCCTCTCTTCCGGGGGTGGAGTCTGAGATGTGGAGCCGATGCTCCTTCGGTACATGGTGTGGAGGCTTGCTTTCCGGGAAGCCTCGACTCCCACCCCCCATGGATCACTCCGATCCCCCCTCGGGTCCCCACGTCGGCCCGGTCTTCGCAACGATCCCCCTCCACCTGAGGCCGGACTTCCTCAATCCGCACCTCCTGATGATTCCGCTGCTGCCGCTGCTGCTCCCTGTTCTCCCGCACCTCGAGGAACTCCGGACACGTGACCGTCGTGTGCCCCTCTTCCTGATGGTAGTCGCAATAGGGCAGGTCTATCCTGACCTCCCTCCTCCTCCTCGGTTGCCCTCTCCTTCGCCCTCCCAGGGCGATATCCATGGCCTCCTCCTGGTCGGGAAGAGGCGGTCTCTGGCCCTGCCTCCCTCCCTGGAGGTAAAACTGGCCACGCCCACCTTGGCGGTTGTCTCCCCCCTGATAGCCCCTCCGTGGCCCTTGATCCTGCCACTCCGGCCTCCAACCCAATCGGTTGTTCGGCTCCTGACACCCCCACCTATGCTGCTACGACTGCTGTTCTCTCTGTCGGGGCTCGACCCTTCTCTCCTCCTGGGCCCGACCTCCCCTTGGCTTCTCTTCCTCCACGGCCCACCTGGCCAACCTCCGAGCGAACTCTGGATGTGCCGCCTCCATGTCGGCCTCCCTTGCCGCCCTCTCCAAGAGTGCTTCGAAAGACACTGGAGGTGTCCTCTTCAACTCCATGGCGAAGAACCCGGGCTGGAGACCCAGGGTGAAGGCCACCATCATGGTGTGCCCTGGCATCTCTTGTACCTGAGACAGTTCTTCCTGGAACCTGTCCAGGTAACTTCCCAGGGTCTCCCCTACTTTCTGCTTGATACGGAACAGGGACTCGACCTCCCTCTTCCTCTTCTTCGAGGTGGTGAATCTCAGCATGAATCCTCTGCGCAAATCCTCGAAGCAGTAGATGGAACCGTCCGGGAGCTGATGAAACCACTCCCTCGCTTTTTCCCTGAGGGTGATGGCGAAGAGCCTACACTTGAAACCATCCGACATCTGTCGGATTGACACCACGTCTTCGAACCACTGGACGTGCTGGGTCGGATCTCCCTTTCCTGAGTAGTAGGACATCTCCGGCTCTCGGAATCCTTCTGGGACCGGGGCTGACGAGACGAACTCGCTGAAGGGACTTCCTCCTTCAGTTGGGCGAGTTGGGAACTCCCTCCCTGCCGTCTCGCCGAACAGATACTCGCCCGCCGAGCCCGGAAAGAGGACTCGCCCTCTCGGCTCGCGCTCCCCCTCGCTCGCGACCTCCTTCCCTGCGCGCCTGAGGGGCGCATCGTTGCCTAACGCTGGATCAGCGACCACGGGAACCGCAGGCGTCGTGCTCTCGGCTCGCATGCCGAGTGCGACCCTGACTAGCCCGAGCACTTCCTCCCTGAGCTCCGCGGATATCCCCGCCGTCGCGGGAGGGGGAGGGAGTGGCGAGTCCCCCCTTCCTGAACCTTGTCCCTCGTCTCTTGCCATTAGTCCTGTGGAAGATTTTCTGTGCTGACCACGCTCCACGCTCACCGCACCAAAGTGTTGAAACCGAAAAATCGGTCCCTGTGGAGTCCGACCCTTGCGGAAGGGGTGGTCGCACACCTACTTCTCTACCCGCAAGCCCAAGGGTCAAGGGAGAGGGACCGGGAACAGATCCAAGGCTTCAGCACGGAGGTCCCACCACACACCCGGAAGATCTTAGAGCGCTTCCCCTCCTTAGCCAAGTGCTGAAGCTAAGGTACCTCAGAAAGCGCTAGGAGACCGGGCACCAGAAAGCGTGCCTTCTGAGGTACCCCTTGGGTCCTATTTATAGGAAAAGATGATCTGCAAATATCCAACCGTCACTGTTTTCGAGGACTATAGGCAATTCAAAGGGGGCAACACAGAAAGAACACCCCACAACTGAAGGGCGAGCCGGCCCTGAGAAGAGCCCATTGGGCGGAGGTGGCGAGTATGGGCGCGAGAAGGCTTCCCCCCACGCTGAGATGAAAAGCGGCGAGTGAACTCGCCTCTCTCAATGCCGCGGGAGAGGGCGTTGGATGAGCTCGCCTCCCTCTGCGCCGCGGACCTGACTCGCCTGACTCAACACCACTGGAGAAGGCGTTGAGTGAGCTCGCCTCTCTCCATGCCACAATCCGGCTCGCCTCGCCTCGGTCCTGGAAAGTTGGGCCTGAAGCCCCTGCTCGTAGATGACGGTTGCGTTGGCACTCGCCAACCCCTCGGCTCTAGACGAGCACGTACTCGGCCGACCCCATGATGAATGGCCTCCTCTCGTCGGGCTCAGCTTTACGATCTTCGAGCTCGGTTCGACGATTGCCGAGCCCATACTCGGCATGCTGGGCTCGGCGTAGCCTGCTGAACTCGCATGGGGCTCGGGGATGGTTTGGGCCGGCCGGGTCGGCTCCTGTTAGCCCACTCGCTGGATACGGGGTTGTACACCCATATTTAATGCCCTATATTTAATGTCGTATATTTATTGTGCCATATTTAGTGCCCCATATTTACTGTGCCATATTTACTGTGCCATATTTAATTCCACATATTTACTGTGTCTTATTTACTATGCCATATTTATTGTGTCAAATTTAAAGACCTATATTTACTGTGATATATTTATTGAGTGCAAATGGATAGATCTATATGTGCTTTTTTTAATGTGCTTTTTCAGACTGATAACCAACAACTGTATAAAATATAATGACCATATTTATTGTGTCATATTTATTGTGCTATATTTATTGTGCTATATTTAATTTCCCACATTTATTGTACCATATTTACTCTACTATATTTTCAGTGCCATATTTGATGCCCTATATTTACTATGCCATGTTTAATGCCCCATATTTACTGTGCTATATTTACTGTATCATATTTACTGTGCCATATTTAATACCCCATATTTACCGTGCCACCTTTACTATGCCAAATTTACTGTGCCAAATTTACTATGCCATATTTACTATGCCATATTTAATACCCTATATTTACTATCCATATTTACTGTGTCATATTTACTATGCCATATTTATTGTACCATATTTACTGTGCCATATTTACTGTGCCATATTTACTGTGCCATATTTATTGTGTCATATTAAATGCCATATATTTACTATGCCATATTTAATGCCTCATATTTACTGTGCCATATTTACTGTGCCATATTTACTGTGCCAAATTAACTGTGCCATATTTACTGTGTCATATTTACTATGCCATATTTACTATGTCAAATTTACTGTGCCAAATTTACTGTGCCATATTTAATGCCCTAAATTTATTGTGCCATATTTAATGCCCCATATTTAATGTGGTATATTTAATACCCCATATTTACTGTGTCATATTTACGGTGCCATATTTACCGTGCCATATTTACAGTGCCATATTTACTGCGCCATATTTACTATGCCATATTTATAGTGTCATATTTACTGTGCCATATTTATTGTGCCATATTTACTGTGTCATATTTAATGCCCAACATTTACTGGGGCATATTTAATGCCCCATATTTACCGTGCTATATTTACTGTACCATATTTACTGTGCCATATTTAATGTCCAATAATTACTGTGTCATATTTAATGCCTCATATTTACTGTGACATACTTACTGAACCATATTTACTGTGCCATATTTACTGTGCCATATTTACTGTGTCATATTTACTATGCCATATTTACTATGCCATATTTAATGCCCCATATTTACTCTATCATATTTAATGCACCATATTTACTGTGTCATATTTACCGTGCCATATTTACTATGCCATAATTAATGCCTCATATTTACTGTGCAATATTTACTATGCCATATTTAATGCCCCATATTTACTTTGTTATATTTAATAGCCCATATTTACTGTGCCATATTTACTGTGGCATATTTACTGTGCCATATTTACTATACCATATTTACTGTGTAATATTTACTATGCCATATTAAATGCCACATATTTACTGTGCCATATTAAATGCCACATATTTACTATGCCATATTTACTGTGCCATATTTACTGTGCCATATTTACTGTACTATATTTACTGTGCCATATTTACTGTGTCATATTTACTGTGTCATATTTACAATGCCATATTTAATATAACATATTTACTGTGACATATTTACAGTGCCATATTTAATGCGCCATATTTAATGTGTCATACTTAATGCCCCATATTTAATGTGTCATATTTACTGTGCCATATTTAATGCCCCATATTTACTGTGCCATATTTAATGCCCCATATTTACTGTGCCATATTTACTGCCTCATATTTACTGTGCCATATTTATTATACCATATTTACTGTGCCATATTTACAGTGCCATATTTACTGTGTCATATTTAATGCCCCATATTTACTGGGTCATATTTAATGCCCCATATTTACTATGCCATATTTACTGTTCCATATTTACTGTGTCATTTTTACTACCCCATATTTACTGTGTCATATTTAATGCCTCATATTTACTGTACCATATTTACTGCCCCATATTTACTGTGCTATATTTACTGTGCCATATTTACTGTGTCATATTTACTGTGCCATATTTATTGTGCTATATTTACTGTGCCATATTTAATGTCCCATATTTTCTATGTCATATTTAATGCCCTATTTTTACTACCCCATATTTATTATGCCATATTTACTGTGCCATATTTACTATACCATATTTACTGTGACATATTTACCGTGGCATATTTATTGTGCCATATTTAATGTCTCATATTTACTGTGCAAAATTTACTATGCCATATTTACTGTTACATATTTACTGTGATATATTTATTGTGCCATATTTAATGCCTCATATTTACTGTGCCATATTTAATGCCTCATATTTACTGTGTCATATTTACTATGTCATATTTACTATGCCATATTTACTATGTCAAATTTAATGCCCCATTTTATTGTGCCATATTTAATGCCCCATATTTACTGTGCCATATTTAATGTCCCATATTTACTGTGCATAATTTAATACCCCATATTTACTGTGTCATATTTACTGAGCCATATTTAATGTCTCATATTTACTGTGCTACATTTACTGTGCCATATTTACTGTGGCATATTTATTGTGCCATATTTAATGCCTCATATTTACTGTGCCATATTTAATGCCTCATATTTACTGTGTCATATTTACTGTACCATATTTACTGTGCCATATTTAATGCCCAATTTTTATTGTGCCATATTTAATGCCCCATATTTACTGTACCATATTTACTGTGACATATTTAATGTCCCATATTTACTGTGCATAATTTAATGCCCCATATTTACTCTGCCATATTTACTGCCCCATATTTACCGAGCCATATTTATTGTGCCATATTTACTGTGCCATACTTAATGCCCCATATTTACTGTGCCATATTTACTGTGCCATATTTACTGTATAATATTTACTGTGCCATATTTACTATACCATATTTAATTCCCCATATTTACTGTGCCATTTTATAGTGCCATATTTAATACCCCATATTTAACGTGCCATATTTAATTCTCCATATTTACTGTGTCTTATTTACTGTGTCATATTTTCCATGCCATATTTACCGTGCCATATTTACCGTGCCATATTTACCGTGCCATATTTACCGTGCCATATTTAATGCCCCGTATTTACTCTGCTATATTTACTGTGCCATATTTACTGTGCCATATTTACCGTGCCATATTTACTATGCCATATTTAATACCCTATATTTACTACCCATATTTACTGTGCCATATTTACTGTGCCATATTTATTGTACCATATTTACTGTGCCATATTAAATATGCAAAATTTACTATGCCATATTTACTGTGCCATATTTATTATGCCCTATTAAATGCCACATATTAACTATGCCATATTTAATGCCTCATATTTACTGTGCCATATTTACTGTGCCAAATTAACTGTGCCATATTTACTGTGTCATATTTACTATGCCAAATTTACTGTGCCAAATTTACTGTGCCATATTTAATACCCTAAATTTATTGTGCCATATTTAATGCCCCATATTTAATGTGGTATATTTAATACCCCATATTTACTGTGTCATATTTACGGTGCCATATTTACCCTGCCATATTTACAGTGCCATATTTACTGCGCCATATTTACTATGCCATATATATAGTGTCATATTTACTGGGCCATATTTATTATGCCATATTTACTGTGTCATATTTAATGCCCAACATTTACTGGGGTATATTTAATGCCCCATATTTACCGTACTATATTTACTGTACCATATTTATTGTGTCATATTTATTGTCCAATAATTACTGTGTCATATTTAATGCCTCATATTTATTGTGACATACTTACTGAACCATATTTACTGTGCCATATTTACTGTGCCATATTTACTGTGTCATATTTACTATGCCATATTTACTATGCCATATTTAATGCCCCATATTTACTCTATCATATTTAATGCACCATATTTACTTTGTCATATTTACCGTGCCATATTTACTATGCCATAATTAATGCCTCATATTTACTGTGCAATATTTACTATGCCATATTTAATGCCCCATATTTACTTTGTTATATTTAATAGCCCATATTTACTATGCCATATTTACTGTGGCATATTTACTGTGCCATATTTACTATACCATATTTACTGTGTAATATTTACTATGCCATATTAAATGCCACATATTTACTGTGCCATATTAAATACCACATATTTACTATGCCATATTTACTGTGCCATATTTACTGTGCCATATTTACTGTACTATATTTACTGTGCCATATTTACTGTGTCATATTTACTGTGCCATATTTACAATGCCATATTTAATATAACATATTTACTGTGACATATTTACAGTGCCATATTTAATGCGCCATATTTATTGTGTCATACTTAATGCCCCATATTTAATGTGTCATATTTACTGTGCCATATTTAATGCCCCCTATTTACTGTGCCATATTTAATGCCCCATATTTACTGTGCTATATTTACTGCCTCATATTTACTGTGCCATATTTATTATACCATATTTACTGTGCCATATTTACAGTGCCATATTTACAGTGCCATATTTACTGTGCCATATTTAATGCCCCATATTTACTGGGCCATATTTAATGCCCCATATTTACTATGCCATATTTACTGTTCCATATTTACTGTGTTATTTTTACTACCCCATATTTACTGTGTCATATTTAATGCCTCATATTTACTGTACCATATTTACTGCCCCATATTTACTGTGCTATATTTACTGTGCCATATTTACTGTGTCATATTTACTGTGCCATATTTACTGTGCTATATTTACTGTGTCATATTTAATGTCCCATATTTTCTGTGTCATATTTAATGCCCTATTTTTACTGCCCCATATTTATTATGCCATATTTACTATATCATATTTACTGTGCCATATTTACTATACCATATTTACTGTGACATATTTACCGTGGCATATTTATTGTGCCATATTTAATGCCTCATATTTACTGTGCAAAATTTACTATGCCATATTTACTGTGACATATTTACTGTGACATATTTATTGTGCCATATTTAATGCCTCATATTTACTGTGCCATATTTAATGCCTCATATTTACTGTGTCATATTTACTATGTCATATTTACTATGCCATATTTACTATGTCAAATTTAATGCCCCATTTTATTGTGCCATATTTAATGCCCCATATTTACTGTGCCATATTTAATGTCCCATATTTACTGTACATAATTTAATACCCCATATTTACTGTGCCATATTTACTGTGCCATATTTAATGTCTCATATTTACTGTGCTACATTTACTGTGCCATATTTACTGTGGCATATTTATTGTGCCATATTTAATGCCTCATATTTACTGTGCCATATTTAATGCCTCATATTTACTGTATCATATTTACTCTACCATATTTACTGTACCATATTTACTGTGCCATATTTAATGCCCAATTTTTATTGTGCCATATTTAATGCCCTATATTTACTGTGCCATATTTATTGTGCCATATTTAATGTCCCATATTTACTGTGCATAATTTAATGCCCCATATTTACTCTGCCATATTTACTGCCCCATATTTACCGAGCCATATTTATTGTGCCATATTTACTGTGCCATACTTAATGCCCCATATTTACTGTGCCATATTTACTGTGCCATATTTACTGTGCCATATTTACTGTATAATATTTACTGTGCCATATTTACTGTACCATATTTAATTCCCCATATTTACTGTGCCATCTTTATAGTGCCATATTTAATACCCCATATTTAACGTGCCATATTTAATACCCCATATTTACTGTGTCTTATTTACTGTATCATATTTTCCATGCCATATTTACCGTGCCATATTTACCGTGCCATATTTACCGTGCCATATTTAATGCCCCGTATTTACTCTGCTATATTTTCTGTGCCATATTTACTGTGCCATATTTACTGTACCATATTTAATGCTGTTGAAACCGAAAAATTGGTCCCTGTGGAGTCCGACCCTTGCGGAAGGGGTGATCGCACACTTACTTCTCTACTCACAAGCCCAAGTGTCAAGGGAGAGGGACCGGGAACAGACCCAAGGATTCAGCACGGAGGTCCCACCACACACCCGGAAGATCTTAGAGCGCTTCCCCTCCTTAGCCAAGTGCTGAAGCTAAGGCACCTCAGAAAGCGCTAGAAGACCGGGCACAAGGAAGCGTGCCTTCTGAGGTACCCCTTGGGTCCTATTTATAGGAATAGATGGTCTGCAAATATCCAACCGTTACTGTTTTCGAGGACTATAGGCAATCCAAGGGGGGTAACATGGTAAAAACACCCCACAACTGAAGGGCGAGCCGGCCCTGAGAAGAGCCCATTGGGCGGGGGCGGCGAGTACGGGCGCGAGAAGGCTCCTACTGCACCGGGACGAGGAGCGACGGTTGAACTCGCCCCTCTCAGTGCCGTGGTCCTGACTCGCGCCGTGGATCGGACTCGCCTCGCCTCGAGCCTGGGAAGGTCGGGCCTGAAGCCCTTGCTCGCTGGTGATGGTCGCGTCGGTACTCGCCGAACAGGTATTGGACGAGCGCATACTCGGCCAGGCTCACAACGAACGACATCCTCTCGTCAGGCTCAGCTCCACGATCTTCGAGCTCGGCCCGACGATTGCCGAGCACGTACTCGGCATGCTCGGCTCGGCATACCCTGCCGGACTCACCCGAGGCTCGGGGGGCGGTCTGGGCTGGCCGGATCGGCTCCTGTTAGCCCACTCGCTGGATACGGGGTTGTACACAATCCCCGCTCTTTACGAGGTTGGCACAAACTCGGAAAGAAACATCCAACCCACTAGGATCCTGCGAGTGCGACAGGAGCCGAAAGGAATCTCTTGGTAGGACCCACCGATGGCTATATATACATGCCCTGCCTGCTCGACTGACCCCCGCCCCTCTCTTTACTTAAGCCCTGCCGAGATGCCACTCCCGAAAGAAGTCTTGGAAAGACTCGCGAAATCGCGCGAGGAGACCGCCCTTCGGGCCGCAGCCCTGATGGATCTGAGCGCCCCGGCCCGCTGTTTTGCTGAATTTGGCTCGGCCAAGAGGGCGAGGCCCTTTCCTCCCGAGGCCGAGCACATCTTCGCCGACATAAAGAATACTTTAGCCCATGGCTCCGACTCTTCCAACCGTTCTGCCCCGGCCCCTCATGACAAAGATTTTGTGGATCTTACCGCCGAGCAGGACCAAGGCGGCGAGGTCTCCACACCAAGGGTCGAGGGTCTGCCCGCCAAGGAGCTTGAGTCCTCCCCTGACCCGCGCCTGCGAGACTCGCCCATTATTACCAAAATCGTGGAGCCAGACTCGCGGGGGTCGGTATCGCCGGCTCGCCTTCGCTCTCAGCATCCCTCCCCTGCTCCTGCGGTTACTGGGATGGACGCTGAGCATACATCCGCTCCTGCTTCCCCCCAGGACACTGAAGGTATGCCCTTGACCTCCCCATTTTGCGTCTGATTCTAACTGGCGCTCGCTGCTCCCACCTGCTGTCTCGACCTTCCTGTGCAGGCCTCCCGGACCCAGCCACGACTGATAACTCTGCCGAACGGGCCATTTATTCACCTCTTCCTTCGCCGCGCGCTTTGGACGTCTTTCTGGACTCGGAGGTGGACAGCCCCGAACGTTCGAGGCGAAGCCAATTGGTCCTAAAGAAGCTAGTGCGCGAGCTTCATGAGCTGAAGAAAGACAACTCCAGGCTGCAGGACGAATGCGCGCAGCTTGCCGGTGAGGCGAGGATCAGCTCGGCATACGCGGCCACGTCTTCTTCCATACTTTTCGACGAGATTGACGAGAACCTGCGCGCGGCGAACAGGAACCTGGGGCAGCTTCGACAACTTTTTGCGCAGCGGCTGGCGGCATCGGGCCGGCGAGACCGGGGTAATTGAGGACGGCTCTCTTGCGAGCCGACCGGTACTCGCCCCCATCGCCGCCTGGTCTACGCGCGCGCCTTTCTGATTTTCTTTGCTCTGGACAATTTTCTGTTTAATGCTAAATAAAATGTATAAATTTTATCGCGCGAGCAAGCCTTTTATTATTTGAGTGGTGCGTGCCTTTTCGGATTCCTTAGCTAGGCTCGCCTAGGTCGACGAGTACAGAGCGATGAGACGGGATACGCGAAGCGGGGTATGCGAGCCGAGCTGGTTAGTCAGTTTCGCTTCCCCTTCCTTTTCTATAAATAGGGATCCCCACCTACCCCCGGCTACGCCTTTATTGCCTTCTCATCCCTTCCTTTCCTTGCCCTCCCTACCTTCTGCTCGCGCGCCTTCGTCCTCTCCGCGAGCATGGGTAAAGGAAACCCCGACTCCGAGGGCCGCTCCAAGTGCGCCCAGAACTTCGCGGACCACTGTTTCTTCGAGGGGAACACCACGGCGAGCGAGCTCGCCGAGTTTGTGGCGGATTACGTTCCCGCCGGCTTTGTGGCCCGCCTTCCGGCGGAGCATGAGGCCATTAACTCATTCTTCGAGGACGAGCTCGCCTTCCCCATCTCGCACTTTGAGGTGGGGTTGCGCCTGCCACTCTGGCCGGAGGTCCGCCAGGTTCTCAAGTACTACGGAGCTATGCCCGCACAGCTCAACCCCAACGCTATCGCCATGATAGTGGGGTTTGCCTGCTACCTCCGCCGAGAGCGGATCGAGTTCAACCTAACCGTCTTCCGCAAGCTCTTCTCCTACAAAGCCAACGCCGACGGGGTCGCCTTTTTTGGCGGCACGTCCATAAAGATCCGCGAGGTCGCCAACAAAAACCACAACTGGATGTCGAAGATTGCCTTCATCCGGGGCGACCTCGGCAATATCCCGTTCTCGCCCTTGCAGAAGAGCGAGGAGGTTTACCGGCCGCCGTCAGTGTCTGGTAATGATGCCGAACTCCACAAGTTCTTCTTGTACAAGGACTTCAAGGTCGCCTTCCTCCGTCGCGGCCTCGAATCCCTGCCACCTATCCTTCCCGGTGAAGGTTTGTCTCGCTCACCTTCCGCTCGCCATTTGGCCTAACCGATCAGAACCTTATTTTTCGGCTAAGTCTTTTTTGCAGGGGAGCGACTGATCCCGGTGAACCCTCCCTTCGCCGACCCGGGGGTGTTTTCGGAACCGCTCGAGCGGGCCCGGGCCGCAGCTGAGGCGTGCCGGGAAGAGAAGGCCAGGGGAAGCCCTCCAGCAAGAGGCGGTTGGAGCTTGGGGGGCCGAGCTCGGTCCACCTCCCCTCGGCCCTTAAGAGGGCGAAGGTGGTCTCGCGAGGCCTTCCACGGCAGCCCGCGTCGCCCGTCAGGTTCATGAGCTCGCCGGAGGTTTTTTCCGACGAAGCCCTGACGAGCCCGCTGAAGGAGATATCATCCCCCCGCGAGAAGAGGCGCGGGTCCCCCTCTCCTCCCTCCGTCGAGGAGGTCGCCCCCAGTGGCTCGGGAGCTCCAAAGGACCACCCTCACTTTGGGAAGGGGGGAAGGAGCAAGCACGCGGCCGGCGAGCCGATGCTGCTCTGGGACGAGGGAGCCCATCGTGTCTCCGTCTCCACTCCCGCTCCTTCCTGGGGAGCTCGCCGGCCTCCCACGGGCCATGCATTTGCCCTTGGCTTCGGCCTCTATGGCCGGGAGGGCGCCGACGCCTACAAGAACCTGACCCCCCGGCAGATAGGTCACGAGGGCCTGCAGGCGCATCTGAGGGCCTTTGAACTCCACCATATGATGGTCCGCCGTGGCTTCCAGCTCAGCCAACTCCTGATCAAAGCCGAGCAGGAGCGCGACCTGGCGACGGAGAAAGCTGCCGACGCGGAGCGGCGGTTCGGCATCGCCGAGCGCTTACTCGACGAGGCTTCAGGCGGGCTGGTAAGAGTCGACCAACCCTTGTTTTAACTTGGAAAATGTTTTTCAGAGAGTTTGACCCTCTTGTTTTTCAGGATGCCGAGTCCGCCAAGGTGCTGCAAGCTCGCGCCAGTGAGCTGGAGGGCGAGACTGCCCTGCTGCGGCTCCGGCTCGCGGATTAGGAGGCCGGCTCGCGCGAGCAGGAGGCTTTTGTTGCTCGGTCGGCGGCCGAGGTGGAGTCGCTAAAGGAGCAGAACCGCTGTCTCCAAGGCGAGGTCAGCCGGCTGACGGAAGCCCTCTTCCCTCAAGACAGTGCCGAGCCGCCTTTTCCCTACAAGCGGCCCCGGGTCTTCGGCGAGGGGGAGGTTATGGAGCGGCTGCGAGTCAACTCGATCGAGTCTGCCGAATGCCTCCTGAATGCCATAAAGGGGTCGGGGATCTTGGCCGAGGGCTGCGAGGAGGTGGCGGTCCGGGACCTTCTGCTGAGCCTGTTTCCGCCGTCTCCGCCCAGCGAGAAGGAGGAGAGCTTCGGCTCCCTTTTTGATGGTGCGAAGGGCAAGGAACGATCGCTTGGGGGCGAGGAGGACCGCCATTCGGGAGAGGAGGGCGAGAGCTGACCGAATTCCTCCCTACTTTTTTTTTTCTATCTTTTTGTAATCATACCCCCTCTTTTCCTGTAATCTCGCCGGGGCGAGCCCTTCCTTCTTTTGCGGTCATAATGAAAGGAATTTTGCTTCTAACTTATTTTCTTCCTTTTTTTTCCTTTTTTTATCTTCCGCGCTAGAATGCACGTGAGTTAGGATTCGCGTTCGGCGAGAGGCCTTGAGCGTTGGCGGCGGCCAGACTCGCAAACTCTTCGCTTACCCGCGAGGCGATCTTCGCGAGAGCGGTTACCGCCGGCGCCCGCTTGTCATACCGAGGAATGCCCTCTGCCGAGCAGACCCCCGCGAGAACGGGCTCGCCCTGGGGGGGTATGTTCTTCCACCAACCAGAGGTGGATCAAAAAACCCCTTTATAACTGGTGGGTTTGCTCGGACACGCTTGTCATGTGTCAACTTTCAGGTCCACCCCCCGGACAGCAACGATGTCCATCGAGACCCCGGCCCTGCCAGCTTGGAGGGAGCCTGACAGCGGGAGAATCGAGACCTATCCCCAGAGCGAGAAGACTTAGACCATTTGCCTCTCCCGGGTGCTACCACCATGCCAGTTAGCTAGATGGGAGCCTGAGGGCGGGTGTTGAACATCCTCCGGGCTCAGCTCCAGGGTCATAACGACGTCCATCGAGACCCCGACCCTGCCAACTTAGAGGGAGCCTGACAGCGGGAGAATCGAGACCTAACCCCAGAGCGAGAAGACTTAGACCATTTGCCTCTCCCGGGTGCTACCACCATGCCAGTCGGCTAGATGGGAGCCTGAGGGCGGGTGTTGAACATCCTCCGGGCTCAGCTCCAGGGTCATAACGACGTCCATCGAGACCCCGGCCCTGCCAGCTTGGAGGGAGCCTGACAGCGGGAGAATCGAGACCTAACCCCAGAGCGAGAAGACTTAGACCATTTGCCTCTCCCAGGTGCTACCACCATGCCAGTCAGCTAGATGGGAGCCTAAGGGCGGGTGTTGAACATCCTCCGGGCTCAGCTCCAGGGTCATAACGACGTCCATCGAGACCCCGGCCCTGCCAGCTTGGAGGGAGCCTGACAGCGGGAGAATCGAGACCTAACCCCAGAGCGAGAAGACTTAGACCATTTGCCTCTCCCGGGTGCTACCACCATGCCAGTCAGCTAGATGGGAGCCTGAGGGCGGGTGTTGAACATCCTCCGGGCTCAGCTCCAGGGTCATAACGACGTCAATCGAGACCCCGGCCCTGCCAGCTTGGAGGGAGCCTGACAGCGGGAGAATCGAGACCTAACCCCAGAGCGAGAAGACTTAGACCATTTGCCTCTCCCGGGTGCTACCACCATGCCAGTCAGCTAGATGGGAGCCTGAGGGTGGGTGTTGAACATCCTCTGGGCTCAGCTCCAGGGTCATAACGACGTCCATCGAGACCCCGGCCCTGCCAGCTTGGAGGGAGCCTGACAGCGGGAGAATCGAGACCTAACCCCAGAGCGAGAAGACTTAGACCATTTGCCTCTCACGGGTGCTACCACCATGCCAGTCAGCTAGATGGGAGCCTGAGGGCGGGTGTTGAACATCCTCCGGGCTCAGCTCCAGGGTCATAACGACGTCCATCGAGACCCCGGCCCTGCCAGCTTGGAGGGAGCCTGACAGCGGGAGAATCGAGACCTAACCCCAGAGCGAGAAGACTTAGACCATTTGCCTCTCCCGGGTGCTACCACCATGCCAGTCAGCTAGATGGGAGCCTGAGGGCGGGTGTTGAACATCCTTCGGGCTCAGCTCCAGGGTCATAACGACGTCCATCGAGACCCCGGCCCTGCTAGCTTGGAGGGAGCCTGACAGCGGGAGAATCGAGACCTAACCCAGAGCGAGAAGACTTAGACCATTTTCTGAGTGTTTATGTCGCTTTTTAATGGAAGTTCCGTCACATTGCATGTCATTGTTACGATTATTGTGGAGAAAGAGTCAAATACATTGCATTCGGAAAAAGCTGAGGCACGTACAAGTTTTCAAGGATAAAAGCGTTTTAGGTCGTCGCCGCTCCAGGTGTGGCTCAAAGTCTCGCCTTCCCCATTCTGGAGGTAGTATCCTCCCAACTTTAATGCCTCCTTCACGATGTAGGGCCCCTCCCAATTTGGATGGAGCTTGCCCACGGCTGCCGATCTTCCCGCCGCATCTACCTTCTTTAGAACCAGGTCGCCCTCCACGAACTGCTTGACCCGGACATGCTTGTCGAAATACTTAGCCATCCTCCGCTTGACTTCCTCCTGCCGGACTGCGGAGAGGTCGCGTACTTCCTCTATCAAGTCCAAAGAGAGTCGTTGTTCTTCCTCATTCTCAACTCTCCACTCCTCCCTTCCAGCTTTCGCCTCGGCAACCCTGGGAGTACGGACCTCGAGTTCAATGGGGAGCACCGCCTCGCTTCCGTGAGATAGTTTAAAGGGCGTCTCCCCGGTGGCGGTATTGGGGGTAGTCCTCAGGGCCCAGAGGACCGAGGGGAGTTGCTCCACCCAATTACCCTTCAAATTCTCCACCTTCTTTTTCAGGAGGTTCACGATAATCTTGTTGGCTGCCTCCACCTGCCCGTTGCTCCTGGGGTGGTGGACAGAGGCGAACCTGAGGTCGATCCCGAGCTCTCCACAGAACTTAATGAACTCATTGCTGGCGAACTGTGATCCGTTGTCGGTGACGATGGCCTGGGGCATCCCATGCCTGCAGATGATCTCCCCCCATACAAAATTTCGAATGATCTGCGAGGTTACCTTGGCCAAAGCCTTCACCTCCATCCACTTGGAGAAATAGTCGATCATTACCAGCAAGAATCTCCTCTGCCCACTCGCCTGTGGGAAGAGACCTACCAGGTCCATTCCCCAAATTGCGAAAGGCCAAGGGGCCGTGATACTCCTGAGTCGCTGAGCCGGTTGCAGTTGGAGGGGGGCAAACAATTGGCACTTGTGGTATTTCTTGACAAATTCTAAGGCATCGTGCCTCAGGGTAGGCCAGAAGTACCCCTGCCTGATGATTCTTCCCTCCAGGGTCCGACCTCCTGAATGGCTCCCGCACTCCTCGGAGTGAACTTCTTCCAAAATCCTCGGCACCTCCCCCTCCGCTACGCAACGGGCGAGTAATCCTGAAAGGGTCTTGCGGTAAAGTTGCCCGTCGCGCAAAAGGTAATATGCCGACTTGTACTTGAGCTTCTTCCTATCCATCCCTTCTGGGTATTCTCCTGTGGACAGGTAGGTAGTGAATGGGTCCATCCATGTGGACCGCCGATCTATCTCCATCAACTCTCCTTCTTCCAGGGATGGGTGGAAGAGGTCCGTGATAGTGCCCCCACCCGAGGGCCGCGCTTGGCGAGGTGGTCGACTTGTTCATTTTCCTCCCGTGGCACATGCTGAATGGAGAAGGTCTAGAACCCGCCGATGATTCCCTTAACCTTTGCCAGATATCATTGTAGGGTGAGCTCCCTTGCCTCGAACTCCCCGTTGATCTGGGAGGCCACTACCATGGAGTCAGTGAGGACCTTGACATCATGCACCCCCAATTCCTTGGCCAGGCGTAGTCACGCGATTACCGCCTCGTACTCGGCCTGGTTGTTGGTTATGGAGAAATGTATCACCACCGTTTGCTCGATCCGGGTCCCTTGGGGGCTCTCCAAGACGACCCTAACCCCCAAGGAGTGTTTCCCTGAAGCCCCATCCACCATCACCTTCCAAGGGACGGGGCGAGTGAGTCTGTCCTCTGCCACCTCAACCACATAGTCAGCCAGGAAGTCAGCCATTGCTTGTGCCTTGATTGCGAGCCGGGGGACAAAGGAGATGTCAAACTCGCTCAACTCCACCGACCACTTGGCGAGTCTTCCCGAATGCTCCACTTCCTCGAAGATGCTGCGGAGGGGGTGGTCAGTTACCACTTGGATGGAGTGCGCCTGGAAGTAGGGCCTGAGTCTCCGGGCCGAGATGATCAGGGCGAATGCCAACTTCTCAAAGATGGGATAGCGGAGTTCCGCCTTCCTCAGAACCCTGCTCACATAGTAGATGGGCAGCTGCTTTCTCCCCTCTTCCCGAACTAAAACAGAACTTACGGCCTCCGCCCCGACCCCTAAGTACAAAAACAAGTCCTCCCCCTCCTTTGGCCCTTGGAGCAAGGGGGCCTGAGTCAACTGCCTCTTCAAGGCCTGGAATGCCTCCTCGCACTCCGGGGTCCATTCAAACTTCCGACCTCCCCTTAAGGTCTTGAAGAAGGGGGAACACCTCTCCCTGGCCTGGGAGAGGAACCTGCTTAGTCCCGCCAGCTTCCCTGTCAGTCGTTGTACCTCCTTCGCATCCCGAGGTGGCCCCAACTCCATAATTGCCCGGACTTTGTCAGGGTTGGGTTCGACCCCGGCTGGGGTGAGGAGATGACCCAAAAATTTGCCTTTGCTCGCCCCGAAGATGCACTTTAGAGGATTCAGCCTCATCTTGTATCTGCGCAAAGTGTCGAAGGTCTCCTCCAGATCCTGGAGGTGAGAATCGACCTCTCTGCTTTTTACCATCAGGTCGTCCACGTACACTTCCAAGTTCCTTCCCCTCTGTCCCTAGAATACACGGTCCATCATCTTCTGGTATGTAGCCCCTGCATTTTTTAACCCGAAAGGCATCATCTTGTAGCAGTAGCACCCATCCCCTGTAATGAACGAGACATCTTTTATGTCAGGAGGGTGCATCCTGATTTGATGATAACCTGAAAAAGCATCCAAAAAACTCATTACAGAAAAACCAACGGCTGAATCTACCAGCGCGTCGATTCTAGGCAAGGGGTAACAATCCTTAGGGCATGATTTATTAAGCAGTGAAAAATCTACACACATCCTCCACCGGCCGTCCCCTTTTTTCACCATTACAACATTTGAGACCCAGCCGGGGTATTGAATTTTGGAAACAAAGCCGGCCTTAAGGAGCTTGGAGACTTCCTCCCTGATGGGTTCGGCCAGTTTGTCCGTGACGGACCTTCTCTTCTGCTGGATGGGGCGAGTCTCCGGGTGTAGATTGAGGCGGTGGCAGACGACGTCGACATCAATCCCAGGCATCTCTGCTGCGCTCCAGGCGAAGACATCCACATTCTTTTGGATGCACTCCAGCATCCTGCCTTGATCTTCCGGGGTCAGCCCTCCGCTGATGCGGACCTTCTCCACCCTGCCACCCTGGGTGAGGACTTCCATCTCCACGACCTCCTCGGCGGCCTCCAACCGGGACTGCTCCTCCCACTCTGCGGCGTCCTCCCCTCTTGGCGTAAGGACCTCCCCTTCCCCTGGGATCATCGCCCCAACTGACCCTTCTGGGAGCATCCCCTCGCGTGCTTCTCCTTCCATTCCTCCTTCCTCCCCGCCTTCTTCTCCGGCCTCCTCCCCTTCCATCTCCTCCATCCTTCTCCCCATCCCCTCGGCCTCCTCCTGCCAAGAAATTGAATTCACCGTGATCACATAGCATTCCCGAGCTGCTTTGGGGTCACCGCGAACCCGGACCTGGATCCCGTCCACATTAAACTTAAGGCATTGATGGAAGGAGGAGGGGACGCATCGGAAGGCGCTGATGAGGGGTCTCCCAAAAATGGCGTTGTAGCTGCTGGGGGCCTCTACTATGACGAATCGACAGTTCCAGGACTGTCCCCCCAAGCTGACATGGAGTCCCACTCCCCCCTCTACTTCTTTCCTCTCCCCCGAAAAACCGAAGAGGGGCCCATCCGAGGCCAGCACCCTCTTGGCTTCCACCTGCATGACATCGAAAGGCTTCTTGAAGATGATATTGACAGAGCTCCCATTATCAATGAGGATCTGGGAGACTGTGAAATTTTCGATGGCTGTCTGGATGACCAGCGCATCGCAGAAGGGGTCATCGTGACCCGGCATATCCTCCCTTGAGAAGGTGATCCTCTCTTCCGGGGGTGGAGTCTGAGATGTGTAGCCGATGCTCCTTCGGTACATGGTGTGGAGGCTTGCTTTCCGGGAAGCCTCGACTCCCACTCCCCCATGGATCACTCTGATCCCTCCTCGGGTCCCCACATCGGCCCGGTCTTCGCAACGATCCCCCTCCACCTGAGGCCGGACTTCCTCAATCCGCACCTCCTGATGATTCCGCAGTTGTCGCTGCTACTCCCTGTTCTCCCGCACCTCGAGGAACTCCGGACACGTGACCGTCGTGTGCCCCTCTTCTTGATGGTAGTCGCAATAGGGCAGGTCTATCCTGACCTCCCTCCTCCTCCTCGGTTGCCCTCTCCTTCGCCCCCCAGGGCGATAGCCATGGCCTCCTCCTGGTCGGGAAGAGGCGGTCTCTGGCCCTGCCTCCCTCCCTGGGGGTAAAACTGGCCACGCCCACCTTGGCGGTTGTCTCCCCCCTGATAGCCCCTCCATGGCCCTTGATCCTGCCACTCCGGCCTCCAACCCAATCGGTTGTTCGGCTCCTGACGCCCCCACCTATGCTGCTGCGGCTGCTGTTCTCTCTGTCTGGGCTCGACCCTTCTCTCCTCCTGGGCCCGACCTCCCCTTGGCTTCTCCTCCTCCACAGCCCACCTAGACAACCTCCGAGCGAACTCTGGATGTGCCGCCTCCATGTCGGCCTCCCTTGCCGCCCTCTCCAAGAGTGCTTCGAAAGACACCAGTGGCGTCCTCTTCAACTCCATGGCGAAGAACCCGGGCTGGAGACCCAGGGTGAAGGCCACCATCATGGTGTGCCCTGGCATCTCTTGTACTTGGGACAGTTCTTCCTGGAACCTGTCCAGGTAACTTCCCAGGGTCTCCCCTACTTTCTGCTTGACACGGAACAGGGACTCGACCTCCCTCTTCCTCTTCTTCGAGGTGGTGAATCTCAACATGAATCCTCTGCGCAAATCCTCGAAGCAGTAGATGGAACCGGCCGGGAGCTGATGAAACCACTCCCTCGCTTTCTCCCTGAGGGTGATGGCGAAGAGCCTACACTTGAAACCATCCGACATCTGTCGGATTGACACCACGTCTTCGAACCACTGGACGTGCTGGGTCGGATCTCCCTTTTCTGAGTAGTAGGACATCTCCGGCTCTCGGAATCCTTCTGGAACTGGGGCTGACGAAACGAACTCGCTGAAGGGACTTCCTCCTTCGGCTAGGCGAGTTGGGAACTCCCTCCCCGCCGTCTCGCCAAACAGGTACTCGCCCGCCGAGCCCGGAAAGAGGACTCGCCCCCTCGGCTCGCGCTCCCCCTCGCTCGCGACCTCCTTCCCCGCGCGCCTGAGGGGCGCATCGTTGCCTAACGCTGGATCGGCGACCACGGGAACTGCTGGCGTCGTACTCTCGGCTCGCATGCCGAGTGCGACCCTGACTAGCCCGAGCACTTCCTCCCTGAGCTCCGCGGATATCCCCGCCATCGCGGGAGGGGGAGGGAGTGGCGAGTCCCCTCTTCCTGAACCTTGCCCCTCGTCTCTTACCATTAGTCCTGTGGAAGATTTTCTGTGCTGACCACGCTCCACGCTCACCGCACCAAAGTGTTGAAACCGAAAAATCGGTCCCTGTGGAGTCTGACCCTTGCGGAAGGGGTGATCGCACACTTACTTCTCTACTCACAAGCCCAAGGGTCAAGGGAGAGGGACCGGGAACAGACCCAAGGCTTCAGCACGGAGGTCCCACCACACACCCGGAAGATCTTAGAGCGCTTCCCCTCCTTAGCCAAGTGCTGAAGCTAAGGTACCTCAGAAAGCGCTAGAAGACCGGGCACAAGGAAGCGTGCCTTCTGAGGTACCCCTTGGGTCCTATTTATAGGAATAGATGGTCTGCAAATATCCAACCGTTACTGTTTTCGAGGACTATAGGCAATCCAAGGGGGGTAACATGGTAAAAACACCCCACAACTGAAGGGCGAGCCGGCCCTGAGAAGAGCCCATTGGGCGGGGGCGGCGAGTACGGGCGCGAGAAGGCTCCTACTGCACCGGGACGAGGAGCGACGGTTGAACTCGCCCCTCTCAGCGCCGTGGTCCTGACTCGCGCCGTGGACCGGACTCGCCTCGCCTCGAGCCTGGGAAGGTCGGGCCTGAAGCCCTTGCTCGCTGGTGATGGTCGCGTCGGTACTCGCCGAACAGGTATTGGACGAGCGCGTACTCGGCCAGGCTCACAACGAACGACATCCTCTCGTCGGGCTCAGCTCCACGATCTTCGAGCTCGGCCCGACGATTGCCGAGCACGTACTCGGCATGCTCGGCTCGGCATACCCTGCCGGACTCACCCGAGGCTCGGGGGGCGGTCTGGGCCGGCCGGATCGGCTCCTGTTAGCCCACTCGCTGGATACGGGGTTGTACAAATGCCATATTTACTGTGCCAAATTAAATGCCCCATATTTACTGTGCCATATTTATTGTGCCATATTTACTGCCTCATATTTACTATGTCATATTTACTATGTATTTACTGTGTCATATTTACTGTGCTATATTTACCATATTTAATGCCATATTTACTGTGCCATATTTACTATATTTACTGTGCCATATTTAATGCCCTATATTTACTATATATTTACTGTGCTATTTACTGTGCCATATTTACTGTACCATATTTACTGTACCATATTTAATGTGCCATATTTACTGATGTCATATTTACTATATTTAATACCCATATTTACTATATTTACTGTGCCATATTTAATGCCATATTTATTGTGCCATATTTACTGTGCCATGTGCCATATTTACTGTGCCATATTTATGTGCCATATTTAATGCCACATATTTACTGTGCCATATTTAATGCCCCATATTTACTGTGCCATATTTACTGTGCCATATTTACTGTGCCATATTTACTGTGCCATATTTACTGTGCCATATTTACTATGCCATATTTACTGTGCCATATTTACTGTGCCATATTTACTGTGCCATATTTAATGCCCCATATTTAATGTGCCATATTTAATACCCCATATTTACTGTGCCCATATTTACTGTGCCATATTTAATATTTACTATGCCATATTTAATGCCATATTTACTGTGCCATATTTACTGTGCCATATTTAATGTATATTTACTGTGCCATATTTACTGTGCCATATTTACTGTGCCATATTTAATGCCTCATATTTACTGTGCCATATTTAATGCCATATTTACTGTGCCATATTTACTGTGCCATATTTACTGTGCCATATTTACTGTGCCATATTTAATGCCCATATTTACTGTGCCATATTTACTGTGCATATTTAATGCCCCATATTTACTCTGCCATATTTACTATGAGCCATATTTATTGTGCCATATTTAATGCCCCATATTTACTGTGCCATATTTACTGTGCCATATTTACTGTGCCATATTTACTGTATATATTACTGTGCCATATTTACTGTACCATATTTAATTCCCCATATTTACTGTGCCATATTTATAGTGCCATATTTAATACGCCATATTTAATGTGCCATATTTAATACCCCATATTTACTGTGTCTTATTTACTGTGTCATATTTTCCATGCCATATTTACCGTGCCATATTTACCGTGCCATATTTACCGTGCCATATTTAATGCCCCGTATTTACTCTGCTATATTTACTGTGCCATATTTACTGTGCCATATTTACTGTACCATATTTAATGCCAAATATTTACTGTGCCAAATTAAATGCCCCATATTTACTGTGCAATATTTACTGTGCCATATTTACTGTGCCATATTTACTATGTCATATTTACTATGCCCCATATTTACTGTGCCATATTTAATGCCCTATATTTACTATATTTACTGTGCCATATTTACTGTACCATATTTACTGTGCCATATTTAATGCTCCATATTTAATGTGTCATATTTAATGCCACATATTTACTGTGCTAAATTTTCTGTACCATATTTACTGTGCCATATTTAATGCCCCATATTTACTGTGTCATATTTAATGCCTTATATTTACTATGCCATATTTACTGTGCCATATTTATTGTGCCATATTTAATGCCCCATATTTACTGTGATATATTTAATGCCCATATTTATTGTGCCATATTTACTTTGCCATATTTAATGCCCTATATTTACTGTTCCATATTTAATGTCTCATATTTACTGTGCCATATTTACTACCCCATATTTACTGTGCCATATTTACTATGCCATATTTACTGCGCCATATTTATAGTGCCATATTTCCTGACCATATTTACCGTGCCATATTTACTGTGTCATATTTAATGCCCCATATTTACTGTGCCATATTTACTATGCCATATTTACTGTGCCTTATTTACTGTGCCATATTTACTGTGCCATATTTACTGTGGCATATTTACTGTGTCATATTTAATGTCCCATATTTACTATTTCATATTTAATGCCCCATATTTAATGTATTATATTTACTGTGTCATATTTACTGTGCCATATTTACTATGCAATATTTAATGCTCCATATTTACTGTGCCATATTTAATGCCCCATATTTACTGTGTCATATTTAATGCCCCATATTAACTGTGGCATATTTACTGTGTAATATTTACTGTGTCATATTTATAGTGCCATATTAACTGTGCCATTTTTACTGTACCATATTTACTGTGCCGTATTTAATGCCCCATATTTAATGCCCCATATTTACTATTTACCGTGCCATATGTACTGCGCCATATTTACTATGCCATAAGTACTGTGCCATATTTAATGGCCCATATTTATTGTGCCATAGTTACTGTGCCATATTTACTGTGTAATATTTACTGTATAATATTTATTGTGCTATATTTACTGTGCCATACTTACTGTCACATATTTATTATTCCATATTTTATGCCCCATATTTACTGTGGCATATATAATGCACCATTTTTACTGTGTCATATTTACTCTGCCATATTTTCTATGCCATATTTAATGACCTATATTTACTGTGCCATATTTAATGCCCATATTTACTGTGCCATATATACTGTGCCATATTTATTGTGCCATATTTACTGTGCCATATTTACTGCGTCATATTTACTGTGCCATATTTACTGTGTCATATTTACTGTGCCATATTTACTGTTCCATATTTACTGTATCATATTTAATGCCCCATATTTACTGTGCCATATTTACTATGCCAAATTTACTGTGCCATATTTATTGTGCCATATTTATTGTGTCATATTTACTGTACCATATTTACTGTGCCATATTTAATGCCCCATATTTATTGTGCCAAATTTTATACCCCATATTTACCGTGCTATATTTACTGTGCCATATTTTCTGCCCCATATTTACTGTGCCATATTTAATGCCCATATTTACTGTGTCATATTTAATGCCTCATATTTACTGTGTCATATTTACTATGTCATATTTACTATGCCATATTTACTTTGCCATATTTACTGTGCCATATTTAATGCCCCATATTTACTGTGCCATATTTAATTCCCCATATTTAATGCCCTATATTTAATGCCGCATATTTATTATGCTATTTTTAATGCCCCATATTTACTGTGCCATATTTACTTCCACATATTTACTGTGCCGTATTTACTGTGCTATATTTATTGTGTCATATTTAAAGACCTATATTTACCGTGACATATTTATTGAGTGCTAATGGATAGATCTATATGTACTTTTTTTAATGGGCTTTTTCGGGCTGATAACCAACAACCGTATCAAATGTATTGACCATATTTATTGCGTCATATTTTTTGTGCTATATTTATTATGCCATATTTATTGCCCTATATTTATTGTGCTATATTTATTTCTCCATATTTACTGTGCCATATTTAATGAGTCATATTTGTTGAGATAAAATTATTTGGTCATATTTTTGTGTCATATTTAATGCCCCATATTTACTGTGCCATATTTAATGCCCCACATTTACTATGCCATATTTACTGTGCCATATTTACTATGCCATATTTACTGTTCCATATTTACTATGTAATATTAACTATGACATATTTACTGTGCCATATTTATTGTGCCATATTTAATGCCCCCTATTTACTGTGCCATATTTAATGTGCCATATTTAATGCCCTTAATGTGGTATATTTAAAACACCATATTTACTGTGTCATATTTATAGTGCCATATTTACGGTGCCATATTTACTGTGCCATATTTACTGTGCCATATTTACTATGCCATATTTACTGTACTAGATTTACTGTGTCATATTTCATGCCTCATATTTACTGTGCCATATTTAATGCCCCATATTTACTTTGCTAAATTTACTGTGTCATATTTACTGTGCCATATTTAATGCCCAATATTTACTGTGCCATATTTAATGCCCCATATTTAATATGCCATATTTACTGTGACATATTTACCGTGCCATATTTACTATGCCATATTTACTATGCCGAATTTACTGTGCCATTTTTACTGTGCCATATTTAATGCCTTATATTTACTGTGCTATATTTACTATGCCATATTTAATTCCCCATATTTACTTTGTTATATTTAATGCCCCATATTTACTGTGCCATATTTACTGTGCCATATTTACTGTGGCATATTTACCTTGATATATTTACTGATCCATATTTACTGTGCCATATTTACTATTCCATATTTACTGTGCCATATTTACTGTGTCATATTTACTGTGTAATATTTATTGTGTCATATTCACTATGCTATATTTACTGTGCCATATTTACAGTGCCATATTTAATGTAGCATATTTACTGTGCCATATTTACTGTGCCATATTTAATGCGCCATATTTAATGTGCCATACTTAATGCCCCATATTTACTGTGCCATATTTACTGTGCCATATTTACAGTATCATAATTACTGTGCCATATTTACTGTGCTATATTTATTGTGGCATATTTACTGTGCCATATTTATAATTATATATTTAATTATTCATATTTACTGTGCCATATTTAAGTCCCCATATTTACTATGCCATATTTAACGCCCCATATTTACTGCCCCATATTTACTGTACCATATTTACTGTGCCATATTTAATTTCCCATATTTACTGTGCCTTATTTACTGTGCCATATTTACTGTGCCACATTTATTATGTCATATTTAATGCCCCATATTTACTGTGCTGTATTTATTGAGTGCCAATGGATAGATCTATATGTGCTTTTTTAATGTGCTTTTTCGGGCTGATAACCAACAATCGTATCAAATGTAATGACTATATTTATTGCGTCATATTTATTGTGCTATATTTATTGTGCCATATTTAATGCCCTATATTTATTATGCTATTTTTATTTCTCCCTATTTACTGTGATATATTTATTGAGATAAAAGTATTTGGCCATATTCTTGTGGCATATTTAATGCCCCATATTTACTGTACTATATTAAATGCCCCATATTTACTGTGCCATATTTACGGTGCAATATTCACTGTGTCATATTTATTATGCATATTTAATTCCACATATTTACTGTGCCATATTTAATGTCACATATTTATTGTGCTATATTTAATGCCCCATAATTACCGTGCCATATTTATTGTGCTATATTTACTGTGTAATATTTACTGTGCCATATTTACTATGTCATATTTACTATGCAATATTTACTCTTCCATATTTAATGCCCCATATTTACTCTGCTATATTTACTATGTCATATTTAATACCCCATATTTAATGTGTCATATTTAATTTTCCATATTTACTGTGTCATATTTACTGTGCCATATTTACTGTGCCATATTTTCTGTGCTATATTTAGTATGCCATATTTACTGTGCCATATTTACTGTGCCATATTTACTGTGCCATATTTACTGTGCCATATTTACTGTATATTTAATATTTACTGTGCCATATTTAATGCCATATTTACTGTGCCATATTTATATATTTACTGTGCCATATTTACTATGCCATATTTACTATATTTACTGTGTCATATTTAATATGTACCATATTTACTGTGCCATATTTACTGTGCCATATTTACTGTGCCATATTTACTGTGCCATATTTAATGCCATATTTACTGTGCCATATTTACTATATTTACTATGCCATATTTACTGTGCCATATTTACTGTGCCATATTTAATGCCATATTTACTGTGCCATATTTACCATATTTACTGTGCCATATTTACTATATTTACTGTGCCATATTTAATATTTACTATGCCATATTTACTGTGCCATATTTAATGCCATATTTACTGTGCCATATTTAATGCCCCATATTTACTGTGCCATATTTAATGCCATATTTACTGTGCCATATTTACTGTGCCATATTTACCATATTTACTGTGCCATATTTACTGTGCCATATTTACTGTGTCATATTTAATGCCCCATATTTACTATATTTAATGCCCCATATTTACTGTGCCATATTTAATATTTACTGTGCCATATTTAATATTTACTGTGCCATATTTATGTGTCATATTTACATATTTACTGTGCCATATTTACAATATTTAATGCCCCATATTTACTGTGCCATATTTAATGCCCCATATTTACTGTGCCATATTTACTGTGCCATCTGTGCCATATTTACTGTGCCATATTTACTGTGTCATATTTACTGTGCCATATTTACTATGCCATATTTAATGCCCCATATTTACTGTGCCATATTTAATGCCCCATATTTACTGTGCCATATTTAATATATTTACTGTGCCATATTTACCTGTGCCATATTTACTGTGCCATATTTACTGTGCCATATTTAATGCCATATTTACTGTGCATATTTAATATATTTAATGCCATATTTACTATATTTACTGTGCCATATTTACTATGCCATATTTACTGTGCCATATTTACTGTGCCATATTTACTGTGCCATATTTACTGTGCCATATTTACTGTGCCATATTTACCATATTTACTGTGCCATATTTACTGTGCCATATTTACTGTGCCATATTTACTGTGCCATATTTACTGTGCCATATTTACTGTGCCATATTTACTGTGCATATTTAATGCCCCATATTTACTGTGCATATTTAATATATTTACTGTGCCATATTTAATGCCATATTTACTGTGCCATATTTAATGTGCCATATTTAATATTTACTCCATATTTACTGTGCCATATTTACTGTGCCATATTTACTGTGCCATATTTACTGTGCCATATTTACTGTGCCATATTTACTGTGCCATATTTAATGCCATATTTACTGTGCCATATTTAATGCCCCATATTTACTGTGCCATATTTACTGTGCCATATTTACTGTGCCATATTTACTGTGTCATATTTAATGCCATATTTACTGTGCCATATTTACTGTGCCATATTTAATATTTACTGTGCCATATTTACTGTGTCATATTTACTATGCCATATTTAATGCCATATTTACTGTGCCATATTTAATGCCCCATATTTACTGTGCCATATTTACTGTGCCATATTTACTATGCCATATTTAATGCCATATTTACTGTGCCATATTTAATGCCATATTTACTGTGCCATATTTAATGCCATATTTACTGTGCCATATTTACTGTGCCATATTTACTGTGCCATATATTTACTGTGCCATATTTAATGCCCATATTTACTGTGCCATATTTAATGCCATATTTACTATGCCATATTTACTGTGCCATATTTACTGTGCCATATTTACCATATTTACTGTGCCATATTTAATGCCATATTTACTGTGCCATATTTACTGTGCCATATTTACTGTGCCATATTTAATATTTAATATATTTACTGTGCCATATTTAATGCCCCATATTTACTGTGCCATATTTAATGCCCCATATTTACTGTGCCATATTTAATGTGCATATTTACTGTGCATATTTACTGCCATATTTACTGTGCCATATTTACTGTGCCATATTTAATGCCCCATATTTACTATGTCATATTTAATGCCCATATTTACTGTGTCCATATTTACTGTGCCATATTTACTATGCCATATTTACTGTGCATATTTAATATTTACTATGCCATATTTAATGCCATATTTACCATATTTACTGTGCATATTTAATTATTTACTGTGCCATATTTAATGCCCCATATTTACTGTGCCATATTTACTATATTTACTGTGCCATATTTACATGCCATATTTAATGCCATATTTATGCCATATTTACTATATTTACTGTGCCATATTTACTGTGCCATATTTACTCTGTGCCATATTTACTGTGCCATATTTACTGTGCCATATTTACTATGCCATATTTACTGTGCCATATTTACTATGCCATATTTATTTACTGTGCCATATTTATATTTACTGCCATATTTACTGTGCCATATTTAATGCCCATATTTACTGTGCCATATTTACTGTGCCATATTTACTGTGCCATATTTACTGTGCCATATTTACTATGCCATATTTACTATGCCATATTTACTGTGCCATATTTACTGTGCCATATTTACTGTGCCATATTTAATGCCCCATATTTACTGTGCCATATTTAATGCCCCATATTTACTGTGCCATATTTAATGCCATATTTACTGTGTCATATTTACTGTGCCATATTTACCCATATTTACTGTGCCATATTTACTGTGCCATATTTACTATGCCATATTTAATATTTACTGTGCCATATTTACCATATTTACTGTGCCATATTTAATGCCCCATATTTACTGTGCCATATTTAATGCCATATTTACTGTGCTATATTTACTGTGCCATATTTACTGTGTCATATTTACTGTGCCATATTTACTGTGCCATATTTACTGCCATATTTAATGCCCCATATTTACTGTGCCATATTTAATGCCATATTTACATATTTACTGTGCCATATTTACTATGCCATATTTACTGTGCCATATTTACTGTGCCATATTTACTATGCCATATTTAATGCCATATTTACTGTGCCATATTTACTATGTCATATTTAATGCCCATATTTACTGTGCCATATTTAATGCCCCATATTTACTATGCCATATTTACTGTGCCATATTTACTGTGCCATATTTACTGTGCCATATTTACTGTGCCATATTTACTGTGTCATATTTACTGTGCCATATTTACTGCCATATTTACCCATATTTACTGTGCATATTTACTATGCCATATTTAATATTTACTGTGCCATATTTAATGCCATATTTACTGTGCCATATTTAATGCCCCATATTTACTGTGCCATATTTAAATATTTACTGTGTCATATTTACTGCCATATTTACTGTGCCATATTTACTGTGCCATATTTACTGTGCCATATTTACTGTGCCATATTTACTGTGCCATATTTAATGCCATATTTACTGTGCATATTTAATGCCATATTTACTGTGCCATATTTAATGCATATTTACTGTGCCATATTTAATGCCATATTTTACTGTGCCATATTTAATATTTATATTTACTGTGCCATATTTACTGTGCCATATTTAATGCCATATTTATATTTAGTGCCATATTTAATGCCATATTTACTGTGCCATATTTACTGTGCCATATTTACCCATATTTAATGCCCATATTTACTGTGCCATATTTAATGCCCCATATTTACTGTGCCATATTTACTGTGCCATATTTACTGTGCCATATTTACTGTGCCATATTTACTATGCCATATTTAATGCCATATTTACTGTGCCATATTTAATGCCATATTTACTGTGCCATATTTAATATTTACTGTGCCATATTTACTGTGCCATATTTACTATGTCATATTTACTGTGCCATATTTACTATGCCATATTTAATGCCATATTTACATATTTACTGTGCCATATTTACCCATATTTAATGTGCCATATTTAATGCCATATTTACTGTGTCATATTTACTGTGCCATATTTACTGTGCCATATTTAATATTTACTGTGCCATATTTACTGTGCCATATTTACATATTTACTGTGCCATATTTAATGCCATATTTACTGTGCCATATTTAATGCCATATTTACTGTGCCATATTTACTGTGCCATATTTACTGTGCCATATTTACTGTGCCATATTTACTGTGCCATATTTACTGTGCCATATTTACTGTGCCATATTTACTATGCCATATTTACTGCCCCATATTTAATGCCCCATATTTACTGTGCCATATTTAATGCCCATATTTACTGTGCCATATTTACACATATTTACTGTGCCATATTTACATATTTACTATGCCATATTTACTGTGCCATATTTACTGTGCCATATTTACTATGCCATATTTACTATATTTACTGTGCCATATTTACTGTGCCATATTTAATGCCCCATATTTACTGTGCCATATTTAATGCCATATTTACTGTGCCATATATTTACTGTGCCATATTTACTGTGCCATATTTAATGCCATATTTACTGTGTCATATTTAATGCCCCATATTTACTGTGCCATATTTACTGTGCCATATTTACTGTGTCATATTTAATGCCCCATATTTACTGTGCCATATTTAATGCCCCATATTTACTATGTCATATTTACTGTGCCATATTTACTATGCCATATTTAATGCCTCATATTTACTGTGCCATATTTACTATATTTAATGCCATATTTACTTTATTATATTTAATGCCCATATTTACTATGTCATATTTACTATGACATTTTACTGTGTCATATTTACTAATATTTACTGTGCCATATTTAATGCCACATATTTACTGTGCCATATTAAATGCCATATATTTACTATGCCATACTTACTGTTCCATATTTACTGTACCATATTTAATGCCCATATTTACTGTGCCATATTTAATACCCCATATTTACTGTGCCATATTTACTGTGCCATATTTACTGTGCCATATTTACATATTTAATGTGTCATATTTACTGTGCCATATTTAATGCCCCATATTTACTGTACCATATTTAATGCCCCATATTTACTGTGCCATATTTAATGTCTCATATTTACTGTGACATATTTACTGCCCCATATTTACTGTGCCATATTTACTTTGCCATATTTAATGCCAATATTTACTATGTCATATTTAATGCCTCATATTTACTGTGTCATATTTACTGTGCTATATTTACTGTGCCATATTTACTGTGTCATATTTACTGTGCCATATTTACTGTGCCATATTTACTGTGTCATATTTACTGTGTCATATTTACTGTGTCATATTTACTGTGCTATATTTACTGTGCCATATTTACTATGCCATATTTAATGCCCATATTTAATGCCCTATATTTAATGTCGTATATTTATTGTGCCATATTTAGTGCCCCATATTTACTGTGCCATATTTAATTCCACATATTTACTGTGTCTTATTTACTATGCCATATTTATTGTGTCAAATTTAAAGACCTATATTTACTGTGACATATTTATTTAGTGCAAATGGATAGATCTATAAATGTGCTTTTACCAACAACCGTATAAAATATAATGACCATATTTATTGTGTCATATTTATTGTGCTATATTTATTGTTCCATATTTATATTTATCCATATTTACTATGCCATGCCCCATATTTACTGTGCTATATTTACTGTACCATATTTACTATTTACCGTGCCATATTTACTATGCCATATTTACTGTGCCATATTTACTGTGCCATATTTACTATGCCATATTTAATACCGTATATTTACTGTGCCATATTTACTATGCCATATTTATTGTACCATATTTACTGTGCCATATTAACTATGCAAATTTACTGTGCCATATTTACTGTGCCATATTTATTGTGCCATATTAAATGCCACATATTTACTGTGCCATATTTAATGCCCCATATTTACTGTGCCATATTTACTGTGCCATATTTACTGTGCCATATTTAACTGTGCCATATTTACTGTGCCATATTTACTATGCCATATTTACTATGCCAAATTTACTGTGCCATATTTAATGCCCCAAATTTATTGTGTCATATTTAATGCCCCATATTTAATGTGGTATATTTAATACCCCATATTTACTGTGTCATATTTACGGTGCCATATTTACCGTGCCATATTTACAGTGCCATATTTACTATGCCATATTTATAGTGTCATATTTACTGTGCCATATTTACTGTGCCATATTTAATGTCTCATATTTACTGTGCCACATTTACTATGTGCCATATTTAATGCCTCATATTTACTGTGCCATATTTAATGCCTCATATTTACTGTGTCATATTTACTGTGCCATATTTACTGTGCCATATTTACTGTGCCATATTTATTATGCCATATTTAATGTCCCATATTTACTGTGCCATATTTAATGTCCCATATTTACTGTGCATAATTTAATGCCCCATATTTACTGTGCCATATTTACTGTCCCATATTTACTGTGCCATACTTAATGCCCATATTTACTGTGCCATATTTACTGTGCCATATTTACTGTGCCATATTTACTGTATAATATTTACTGTGCCATATTTAATGTACCATATTTAATTCCCCATATTTACTGTGCTATATTTATAGTGCCATATTTAATACCCCATATTTAATGTGCCATATTTAATACCCCATATTTACTGTGTCTTATTTACTGTGTCATATTTTCCATGCCATATTTACCGTGCCATATTTACCGTGCCATATTTAATGCCCCGTATTTACTCTGCTATATTTACTGTGCCATATTTACTGTGCCATATTTACTGTACCATATTTAATGCCAAATATTTACTGTGCCAAATTAAATGCCCCATATTTACTGTGCAATATTTACTGTGCCATATTTACTATGTCATATTTAATGCCCCATATTTACTGTGCCATATTTACTGTACCATATTTACTGTTCCATATTTAATGCCATATTTAATGTGTCATATTTAATGCCATATTTACTGTGCCATATTTACTGTGCCATATTTAATGCCCCATATTTACTGTGTCATATTTAATGCCTTATATTTACTATGCCATATTTACTGTGCCATATTTATTATGCCATATTTAATGCCCCATATTTACTGTGACATATTTAATGCCCATATTTATTGTGCCATATTTAATGCCCTATATTTACTGTTCCATATTTAATGTCTCATATTTACTGTGCCATATTTACCCCCATATTTACTATGCCATATTTACTGCGCCATATTTATAGTGCCATATTTCCTGACCATATTTACCGTGGCATATTTACTGTGTCATATTTAATGCCCCATATTTACTGTGCCATATTTACTATGCCATATTTACTATGCCTTATTTACTGTACCTTATTTACTGTGCCATATTTACTGTGGCATATTTACTGTGTCATATTTAATGTCCCATATTTACTATTTCATATTTAATGCCCCATATTTAATGTATTATATTTACTGTGTCATATTTACTGTGCCATATTTACTATGCAATATTTAATGCTCCATATTTACTGTGCCATATTTAACGCCCATATTTACTGTGTCATATTTAATGCCCCATATTAACTGTGCCATATTTACTGTGTAATATTTACTGTGTCATATTTATATGCCATATTTACTGTGCCATTTTTATATTTACTGTGCCATATTTAATGCCCCATATTTACCGTGCCATATTTACTGTGCCATATTTACTATGCCATAAGTTTACTGTGCCATATTTAATGGCCCATATTTACTTGTGCCATATTTACTATGCCATATTTACTGTATAATATTTACTGTGCTATACTTACTGTCACATATTTATTATTCCATATTTTATGCCCCATATTTACTGTGGCATATATAATGCACCATTTTTACTGTGTCATATTTACTCTGCCATATTTTCTATGCCATATTTAATGACCTATATTTACTGTGCCATATTTAATGCCCATATTTACTGTGCCATATATACTGTGCCATATTTATTGTGTCATATTTATTGCGCCATATTTACTGTGCCAGATTTATTGCGTCATATTTACTGTGCCATATTTACTGTGTCATATTTACTGTGCCATATTTACTGTTCCATATTTACTGTATCATATTTAATGCCCCATATTTACTGTGCCATATTTACTATGCCAAATTTACTGTGCCATATTTATTGTGCCATATTTATTGTGTCATATTTACTGTACCATATTTACTGTGCCATATTTAATGCCTCATATTTATTGTGCCAAATTTTATACCCCATATTTACCGTGCTATATTTACTATGTCATATTTTCTGCCCCATATTTACTGTGCCATATTTAATGCCCATATTTACTGTGTCATATTTAATGCCTCATATTTACTGTGTCATATTTACTATGTCATATTTACTATGCCATATTTACTTTGCCATATTTACTGTGCCATATTTAATGCCCCATATTTACTGTGTCATATTTAATTCCCCATATTTAATGCTCTATATTTAATGCCGCATATTTATTATGCTATTTTTAATGCCCCATATTTACTGTGCCATATTTACTTCCACATATTTACTGTGCCGTATTTACTGTGCTATATTTATTGTGTCATATTTAAAGACCTATATTTACCGTGACATATTTATTGAGTGCTAATGGATAGATCTATATGTACTTTTTTTAATGGGCTTTTTCGGGCTGATAACCAACAACCGTATCAAATGTATTGACCATATTTATTGCGTCATATTTTTTGTGCTATATTTATTATGCCATATTTATTGCCCTATATTTATTGTGCTATATTTATTTCTCCATATTTACTGTGCCATATTTAATGAGTCATATTTGTTGAGATAAAATTATTTGGTCATATTTTTGTGTCATATTTAATGCCCCATATTTACTGTGCCATATTTAATGCCCCACATTTACTATGCCATATTTACTGTGCCATATTTACTATGCCATATTTACTGTTCCATATTTACTATATAATATTAACTATGACATATTTACTGTGCCATATTTATTGTGCCATATTTAATGCCCCCTATTTACTGTGTCATATTTAATGCCCTTAATGTGGTATATTTAAAACACCATATTTACTGTGTCATATTTATAGTGTCATATTTACGGTGCCATATTTACTGTGTCATATTTACTGTGCCATATTTACTTGCCATATTTACTGTACTAGATTTACTGTGTCATATTTCATGCCTCATATTTACTGTGCCATATTTAATGCCCCATATTTACTTTGCTAAATTTACTGTGTCATATTTACTGTGTCATATTTACTGTGCCATATTTAATGCCCAATATTTACTGTGCCATATTTAATGCCCCATATTTAATATGCCATATTTACTGTGACATATTTACCGTGCCATATTTACTCTGCCATATTTACTATGCCGAATTTACTGTGCCATTTTTACTGTGTCATATTTAATGCCTTATATTTACTGTGCTATATTTACTATGCCATATTTAATTCCCCATATTTACTTTGTTATATTTAATGCCCCATATTTACTGTGCCATATTTACTGTGCATATTTACCTTGATATATTTACTGATCCATATTTACTGTGCCATATTTACTATTCCATATTTACTGTGCCATATTTACTGTGTCATATTTACTGTGAAATATTTATTGTGTCATATTCACTATGCTATATTTACTGTGCCATATTTACAGTGCCATATTTAATGTAGCATATTTACTGTGCCATATTTACTGTGCCATATTTAATGCGTCATATTTAATGTGCCATACTTAATGCCCCATATTTACTATGTCATATTTACTGTGCCATATTTACAGTATCATAATTACTGTGCCATATTTACTGTGCTATATTTATTGTGGCATATTTACTATGCCATATTTATAATTATATATTTAATTATTCATATTTACTGTGCCATATTCTTGTGGCATATTTAATGCCCCATAATTACTGTACTATATTAAATGCCCTATATTTACTGTGCCATATTTAAATATTTACTGTGTCATATTTATTATGCATATTTAATTCCACATATTTACTGTGCCATATTTAATGTCACATATTTATTGTGCTATATTTAATGCCCCATAATTACTGTGCCATATTTATTGTGCTATATTTACTGTGTAATATTTACTGTGCCATATTTACGATGTCATATTTACTATGCAATATTTAATATTTAATGCTCCATATTTACTCTGCTATATTTACTATGTCATATTTAATACCCCATATTTAATGTGTCATATTTAATTTTCCATATTTACTGTGTCATATTTACTGTTCCATATTTACTGTGCCATATTTTCTGTGCTATATTTAGTATGCCATATTTACTGTGCCATATTTACTGTTCCATATTTACTGTACCATATTTAATGCCCCTTATTTACTATGCCATATTTATTACCCCATATTTACTGTGCCATATTTACTATGCCAAATTTACTGTGTCATATTTACTGTGTCATATTTATTGTGTCATATTTTCTTTGCAATATCTACTATACCATATTTACTGTGCCATATTTAATGCCCCATATTTATTGTGCCATATTTAATACCCCATATTTACCGTGCCATATTTACTGTGCCATATTTAATGCCATATTTACCGTGCCATATTTACTGTGCCATATTTAATATGCCATATTTACCGTGCCATATTTACTGTGCCATATTTTTTGTGCTATATTTACAGTGCCATATTTACTGTATCATATTAAATGCCCAAATTTACTGTGCCATATTTACTGTGTCATATTTACTGTGCCATATTTATTGTTCCATATTTACTGTGTAATATTTACTGTGCCATATATAATGCCCCATATTTACTGTGCCATATTTACTGAGCCATATTTACTGCCCCATATTTACTATGACATATTTAATGCCCCATATTTACTGTGCCATATTTAATGCCCCATATTTGTTGTGCCATATTTATTGTGCCATATTTACTGTGTCATATTTACAGTGCCATATTTACTGTGTCATATTTACTGTGCCATATTTACTGTACCATATTTACTGTGCCATATTTACTGTGTCATATTTACAGTATCATATTTACTGTGCCATATTTAATACCCCATATTTATTGTGCCATATTTAATTTCCCATATTTACTATGCCATATTTACTGTGCCATATTTACCGTGTCTTATTTAATGTGCCATATTTACTGTGTTATATTTACTGTGTCTTATTTTTTGTGCCATATTTACTGTGCCATATTTACTGTATAATATTTACTGTGTCATATTTACTGTGCCATATTTACTGTGCAAAATTTAATGCCCCATATTTACTATGCCATATTTACTGTGCCATATTTACTATGCCATATTTACTGTGCCATATTTACTATGCCACATTTACAGTGTCATATTTTCTGTGCCATATTTACTGTGCCATATTTAATATCCCATATTTATTGTGACATATTTAATGCCCCATATTACCTGTGCTATATTTAATTCCCCATATTTACTGTGCCATATTTACTGTGCCATATTAACTTTGCCATATTTACTGTGCCTTATTTACTGTGCCATATTTGCTGTACCATATTTGCTGTACCATATTTACTGCCCAAAATTTACTGTGCCATATTTAATGCCCCATATTTACTATGCCATATTTGCTGTGTCATATTTACTGTGCCATATTTGCTGTGCCATATTTACTGTGCCATATTTACTGTGTCATATTTACTATGCCATATTTACTGTGTCATATTTAATGCCCCATATTTACTGTGACATATTTAATGCCCCATATTACCTATTCCATATTTAATTCCCCATATTTACTATGACATATTTACTGTGCTATATTTACTGTGCCATATTTATTGATCAATATTTACTGTGCCATATTTAATGTCCCATATTTACAGTGCCATATTTAATGCCCCGTATTTACTGTGCCATATTTAATGCCCCATATTTACTGTGCCATATTTAATGACCCATATTTACTGTGTCATATTTACTGTGCCATATTTTGTGCCATATTTATAGTGCCATATTTACTGTATCATATTAAATGCCCCAAATTTACTATGCCAAATTTACTGTGCCATATTAACTGTACCATATTTACTATGTCATATTTACTGTGCCATATTTATTGTTCTATATTTACTGTGCCATATTTACTGTGCCATATATAATGCCACATATTTACTGTGCCATATTTAATGCCCCATATTTACTATGACATATTTAATGCCCCATATTTACTGTGCCATATTTAATGCCCCATATTTATTGTGCCATATTGATTGTGCCATATTTACTGTGCCATATTTACAGTGCCATTTTTACTGTGCCATATTTACTGTGTCATATTTACTATACTATATTTACTGTGCCATATTTACTGTCTCATATTTATAGTGCCATATTTACTGTGCCATATTTAATACCCCATATTTATTGTGCCATATTTAATGCCCCATATTTACTGTACCATATTTACTATGCCATATTTACTGTGTCTTATTTAATGTGCCATATTTACTTTGCCTTATTTACCGTGCAATATTTACTATGCCATATTTACTATGCCATATTTAATGCCCCATCTTTAATGTGCCATATTTAATGCCCAATATTTAATGCCCTATATTTAATGCCGCATATTTATTATGCTATTTTTAATACCCCATATTTACTGTGCCATATTTAATTTCACTTATTTACTGTGTCATATTTACTGTGCCATATTTATTGTGTCATATTTAAAGACCTATATTTACTGTGACTTATTTATTGAGTGTCAATGGATAGATCTATATGTACTTTTTTTAATGTGCTTTTTCGGGCTGATAACCAACAACCGTATCAAATGTAATGACCATATTTATTTCGTCATATTTTTTATGCTAATTTATTGTGCCATATTTAATGCCCTATATTTATTGTGCTATATTTATTTCTCCGTATTTACTATGCCATATTTAATGAGTCATATTTATTGAGATAAAATTATTTGGTCATATTTTTGTGTCATACTTAATGCCCCATATTTACTGTGCCATATTTAATGCCCCATATTTACTGTGCCATATTTACTGTGCTATATTTATTGTGCCATATTTATTATGCAATATTTACTATGCCATATTTACTGTGCCATATTTACTGTGTCATATTTACTGTGTCATATTTACTGTGTCATATTTAATGCCCCATATTTACTGTGCCATATTTAATGTGCCATATTTAATTCCCCATATTTAATGTGGTATATTTAATGCCAAATATTTACTGTGTCATATTTACAGTGCTATATTTACGGTGCCATATTTACTGTGCCATATTTATTGTGCCATATTTACTATGCCATATTTACTGTGCCAGATTTACTGTGTCATATTTAATGCCCCATATTTACTGTGCCATATTTAATGCCCCATATTTCCTGTGCTATATTTACTGTGTCATATTTACTGTGCCATATTTAATGCCCAATATTTACTGTGGCATATTAAATGCCCCATATTTAATGTGCCATATTTACTGTGACATATTTACCGTGCCATATTTACTGTGCCATATTTACTATGCCATATTTACCGTGCCATATTTTCTGTGCCATATTTAATGGCTCATATTTACTGTACTATATTTACTATGCCATATTTAATGTCCCATATTTAATGGCTCATATTTACTGTACTATATTTACTATGTCATATTTACTGTATCATATTTAATGACTAATATTTACTGTGCTATATTTACTATGCCATATTTAATGTCCCATATTTACTTTGTTATATTTAATGCCCCATATTTACTGTACCATATTTACTGTGCAATATTTACTGTGACATATTTACCTTTAACATATTTACTGTGTCATATTTACTGTGCCATATTTACTGTACCATATTTTCTGTGTCATATTTTCTGTGCTATATAAAATGCCACATATTTACTATTCCATATTTACTGAGCCATATTTACTGTGCAATATTTACTGTGTCATATTAAATATGCTATATTTACTGTGCCATATTTACAGTGCCATATTTAATATAGCATATTTACTTTGCCATATTTACTGTACCATATTTAATGCGCCATATTTAATGTGTCATACTTAATGCCCCATATTTACTATGTCATATTTATTATTCCATATTTACAGTGTCATAATTACTGTGCCATATTTACTGTGCCATATTTATGGTGTCATATTTACTATGCCATATTTAATGTTAAATATTTAATGATTCATATTTACTTTTCCATATTTAATGCCCCATAATTACTGTGCCATATTTAGTGCCCCATATTTACTGTCTCATATTTACTGTATCATATTTACTGTGCCATATTTAATTCCCCATATTTACTGTGTCATATTTACTTTGCTACATTTATTGTGTCATATTTAATGCCCCATATTTACAGTGCCGTATTTATTGATAGCCAATGGATAGATCTATAGGTGCTTTTTAAATGTGCTTTTTCGGGCTGATAACCAACAATCGTATCAAATGTAATGAATATATTTATTGCGTCATATTTATTGTGCTATATTTATTATGCCATATTTAATGCCCTATATTTATTGTGCCATATTTAATCCCCTATATTTATTGTGCCATTTTTATTTCTCCCTATTTACTGTGCTATTTTTTTTGAGATAAAAGTATTTGGCCATATTCTTGTGACATATTTAATGCCCCATATTTACTGTGCCATATTAAATGCCCCATATTTACTGTGCCATATTTACGGTGCAATATTAACTGTGTCATATTAATTATGCCATATTTAATTTCACATATTTACTGTGCCATATTTAATGCCACATATTTACTGTGCTATATTTAATGTCCTATAATTACTGTGCCATATTTATTGTGTCCATATTTACTGTGTAATATTTACTGTGCCATATTTACTATGTCATATTTACTTTGCCATATTTACTGTGCCATATTTAATGCCCCATATTGACTCTGCTATATTTACTATGTCATATTTAATACCATATATTTAATGTGCCATATTTAATTCCCCATATTTACTGTGTCATATTTACTGTGCCAAATTTACCGTGCCATATTTTCTGTGCCATATTTAGTATGCCATATTTACTGTGCCATATTTTCTATGTCATATTTACTGTGCCAAATTTAATACCCCATATTTACTGTGCCATATTTACTGTGGCATATTTATTGTGCCATATTTAATGCCCCATATTTACTGTGACATATTCAATGCCCCATATTTACTGTGTCATATTTAATGCCCATATTTACTATACCATATTTACTGTGCCATATTTTTTTATGCCTTATTTACTGTGCCATATTTACTGTGCCATATTTTTTATGCCTTATTTACTGTGCCATATTTACTGTGCTATATTTATAATGCCATATTTAATGCCCCATATTTACTATGCTATATTTAATGCCCTATATTTACCGTACCTTATTTACTGTGCTATATTTAATGCCACATATTTACTGTGCCATATTTAATGCCTCATATTTTCTGTGCCATATTTAATGCCCCATATTTACTATGCCATATTTACTGTGCCATATTTACTATATCATATATAGTGTGTCATATTTACTGTGCCATATTTACTGTGCCATATTTACTCTGCTATATTTACTGGGCCATATTGACTATTTCATATTTACTTTGCCAAATTTAATGTACCATATTTAATGCCTCATATTTACTGTGCCATATTCTATGCCCCATATTAAATGTGGTACATTTAATGCCCCATATTTACGGTGTCATATTTACTGTGCCATATTTACCGTGCCATATTTACTGTGCCATATTTTCTGTGCCATATTTTCTATGCCATATTTACTTTGTCATATTTAATGTGCCATATTTACTGTGCCATATTTAATGCCCCATATTTACTGTACTATATTTACTGTGCCATATTTAATGCCCAATGATTACTGTGTCATATTTAATGCCACATATTTACTGTGCCATATTTATTGTGCGACATTTACTGTGCCATATTTACTGTGTCATATTTACTATGCCATATTTAATGTCCCATATTTACTCTTCCATATTTAGTGCCCCATATTTACTGTGCCATATTTTCTGTGCCATATTTAATGCCTCATATTTACTATGCAATATTTACCATGCCATATTTAATGCCCCATATTTGCTTTGTTATATTTAATGATCCATATTTACTGTGCCATATTTACTATGCATATTTACTGTGCCATATTTACTGTACCATATTTACTGTGCAATATTTACTGTGACCATATTTAATACCACATATTTTCTGTGCCATATTAAATGCCACATAATTACTATGCCATATTTACTTTTCCATATTTACTGTACCATATTTAATGCCCCATATTTATTGTGCCATATTTAATACCCCATATTTACTGTGCAAAATTTACTATGCAATATTTACTGTGCCATATTTATTGTGTAATATTTACTATGCAATATTTACTGTGCCATATTTAATGCCTCATATTTACTGTGCCATATTTAATACCCCATATTTACTGTGCCATATTTAATGCCTCATATTTACTGTGACATATTTACTGCCCTATATTTACTGTCCCATATTTACAGTGTCATATTTAATGCCCATATTTACTGTGGCATATTAAATGCCTCATATTTACTATGTCATATTTACTGTGCCATTATTACTGTGCCATATTTACTGTGTAATATTTAATACCCCATATTTACTATGCCATATTTAATGCCCCAAATTTAATGCCCTATATTTAATGCCGCATATTTATTGTGCCATATTTAATGCCCCATATTTATTGTGTCATATTTAAAGACCCATATTTACTATTACATATTTATTGAGTGCAAATTGATAGATCTATATGTGTTTTTTTAATGTGCTCTTTCGGACTGATAACCAATAACCGTATAAAATGTAATGACCATATTTATTGGGTCATATTTACTGTGCTATATTTATTGTGCCATACTTAATGCACCATATTTATTGTGCCATATTTACTCTATCATATTTACTGTGCCATATCTAATGCCCTATATTTACTATGCCATATTTAATTCCCCATATTTACTGTTCCATATTTATTGTACCATATTTACTATGACATATTTAATATCCCATATTTAATATGCCATCTTTACTGTGCAAAATTTACTGTGCCATATTTACTATACCATATTTATTGTGCCAAATTTACTGTGTCATATTTATTGTGTCATATTTACTGTGCCATATTTAATGCCCCATATTTACTATGTCATATTTAATGCCCCATATTTACTTTGCTATATTTAATGCCCCATATTTACTATGCAATATTTACTATGCCATATTTCCTTTGCCGTATTTACTGTATCATATTTACTGTGCCATATTTGCTGTGCCAAATTTACTATGTCATATTTACTGTGCCATATTTATTGTGCCATATTTAATGCCCCATTTTTATTGTGTCATATTTAATGCCCCATATTTACTGTGTCATATTTACTATGACATATTTACTGTGCCATATTTGCTGTGCCATATTTACTGTGCCATATTTAATGTGCTATATTTACTGTGCCATATTTACTGTGCCATATTTACTGTGCTATTTTTAATGTTCCATATTTAATGCCCCATATTTACTGTGCCAAATTTAATGCCCCATATTTACTGTGCCATATTTAATGCCCCATATTTCTGTGCCATATTTAATGTGTCATATTTACTGTGTCATATTTAATGCCCCATATTTACTGTGCCATTTTTACTACCCCATATTTACTGCGCCATATTTACCGGGTCATATTTAATTTCCCATATTTACTGTGCCATATTTACTGTGATTTATTTACTATGCCACATTTTTGTGTCATATTTAATGCCCCATATTTACTATGTCATATTTATTGCCAAATATTTACTATGCCATATTTAATGCTCCATATTTTTTGTGTCATATTTAATGTGCCTTATTTATTGTGGCATATTTATTGAGTGCCAATGGATAGATCTATATGTGCTTTTTTAATGTACTTTTTCGGGCTGATAACCAACAATCGTATCAAATGTAATGACCATATTTATTGCGTCATAATTATTTTGCTATATTTATTGTGCCATATTTAATGCCCTATATTTATTGTGTCATATTTATTTCTCCATATTTACTGTGCCATATTTTTTGAGATAAAAGTATTTGGCCATATTCTTGTGCCATATTTAATGCTCCATATTTATTGTGCTATATTAAATGCCCCATATTTACTGTGCTATATTTACGATGTAATATTTACTGTGTCATATTTACTGTGCCATATTTAATGCCATATATTTACTGTGCCATATTTAATGCCATATATTTACTGTGCTATATTTAATGCTCCATAATTACTATGTCATATTTACTGTGCCATATTTAATGTGCCATATTTATTGTGTAATATTTACTATGCCATATTTACTATGTCATATTTAATGCCCCATAATTACTCTGCTATATTTACTGTGTCATATTTAATACCCCATATTTAATGTGCCATATTTAATGCCTCATATTTATTGTGTCATATTTACTGTGTCATATTTACCGTGCCATATTTTCTGTGCCATATTTAGTATGCCATATTTACTGTGCCATATTTACTATGTCATATTTACTGTGCCATATTTAATGTCCCATATTTATTATGCCATATTTACTGTGGCATATTTACTGTGCCATAGTTAACACCCATATTTACTGTGCCATATTTAATGCCCCATATTTACTGTGCCATATTTAATGCCTCATATTTACTGTCCCATATTTACTGTGCCAAATTTTTTGTGCCAAATTTTCTGTGCCTTATTTACTGTGCCATATTTACTGTGCCATACTTACTGTGCCATATTTACAATGCCATATTTAATGCCCCATATTTACCTTGCCATATTTAATGCCCCATATTTACTGTGCCTTATTTACTGTGTCATATTTAATGCCACATATTTACTGTGTCATATTTAATGCCTCATATTTACTGTGCCATATTTACTGCCCCATATTTACTATGCCATATTTACTGTGCCTTATTTACTGTGCCTTATTTAGTGTGTCATATTTACTGTACCATATTTACTGTGCCATATTTAATTCCCCATATTTACTGTGCCATATTTAATGCCCTATATTTACTGCCCATATTTACTATGACATACTTACTATGCTATATTTATTGTGCCATATTTACTGTGCCATATTAACTATGCAAAATTTACTGTGCCATATTTAATGCCACATATTTACTGTACCATATTTAATGGCCCATATTTACTGTGCCATATTTACTGTGCCACATTTTTTGTGCCATAATTACTATGCCATATTTACTGTGCAAAATTTAGTGTGCCAAATTTACCGCCCCATATTTAATATTCAATATTTAATTCTCCATATTTACTACGCCATATTTAATGTCCCATATTTAATGTGGTATATTTAATGTCCCATATTTACTGTGTCATATTTACGTTGCCATATTTACCGTGCCATATTTTATGTGCCATATTTACTGTGCCATATTTACTATGCCATATTTACCATATCATATTTACTGTGCCATATTTATTGTGCCATATTTATTGTGCCATATTTACTGTATAATATTTAATGCCCCATATTTACTGTGGAATACTTAATGCCCCATATTTACTGTGCTATATTTACTGTGCCATATTTACTGTGCCATATTAAATGCCCAATAATTACAATATCATATTTAATGCCTCATATTTTCTGTGTCATATTTACTGTGTCATATTTACTGTGTCATATTTACTATGCCATATTTAATGTCCCATATTTACTCTGCCATATTTAATTCCCCATATTTACTGTGTCATATTTACTGTGCCGTATTTACGGTCCCATATTTAATGCCTCATATTTACTGTGCAATATTTACTATGCCATATTTAATGCCCCATATTTATTTTGTTATATTTAATGGCCCATATTTACTGTACCATATTTACTGTGGCATATTTTCTGAGCCTATTTACTGTTTCATATTTTCTGTGCAATATTTACTGTGGCATATTTAATGCCACATATTACTATGCCATATTAAATGCCACATATTTACTATGCCATATTTACTGTGTCATATTTACTGTGCCATACATACTGTGCTATATTTACTGTATCATATTTACTATGCCATATTTACTGTGCCATATTTACAGTGTCATATTTAATATAGCATATTTATTGTGCCATATTTACAGTGCCATATTTAATGCGCCTTATATAATGTGTCATACTTAATGACCCATATTTACTGTGCCATATTTACTGTGTCATATTTAATGCCCCATATTTACTGTGCCATATTTAATGCCCCTTATTTATTGAGCCATATTTACTGTGCCATATTTAATGCCCCTTATTTATTGAGCCATATTTACTGTGCCATATTTACTGTGTCATATTTACTATGCCATATTTACTGTGCCATATTTACAGTGCCATATTTACTGTGACATATTTAGTTCCCCATATTTATTGGGCCATTTTTAATGCCCCATATTTACTGTGTCATATTTTCTGTGCCATTTTTACAGCCCCATATTTACTTTGCCATATTTACTGTGCCATATTTACTGTGCTATATTTACTGTGTCATATTTAATGCCCCATATTTTCTGTGTCTTATTTAATGCCCCAAATTTACTGCCCCATATTTACTATGCAATATTTACTATGTCATATTTACTGTGCCATATTTACTATGCCATATTTACTGTGCCATATTTATTGTGCCATATTTACTGTGCCATATTTACTGTGACATATTTACCGTGACATATTTATTGTGCCATATTTAATGCCTCATATTTACCGTGCCATATTTAATGCCTAATATTTACTGTGCCATATTTACTAAGCCATTTTTACTGTGCTATATTTACTCTGCCATATTTACTGTGTCATATTTAAATGCCCATATTTACTGTGCCATATTTAATGCCCCATATTTATTGTGTAATATTTACCGTTCTATATTTACTGTGCCATATTTACTATGTCATATTTAATGCCCAATTTATATTGTGCCATATTTAATGCCCCATATTTACTGTGCCATATTAACTGTGCCATATTTAATGTCCCATATTTACTATGCCATATTTAATACCCCATATTTACTGTCCCATATTTACTATGCCATATTTTCTGTGTAATATTTACTATGTCATATTTAATGCACCATATTTACTGCCCAATATTTACCGAGCCATATTTACTGTGCCATATTTACTGTGCCATATTTAATTCCCCAAATTTACTATGCCATATTTACCATGCTATATTTACCGTTCCATATTTTATATGTCATATTTATTGTGCCATATTTAGCGCTCCATATTTACTGTGCCATATTTTCTGTGTAATATTTACTGTGCTATATTTACGGTGCCATATTTAATATCCTATATTAAATATGCCATATTTAATGCCCCATCTTTACTGTATCTTATTTACTGTGCCCTATGTACCGTGCCATATTTACCGTGTCATATTTACCGTGCCATATTTACTGTGCCATATTTACCGTGCCATATTTACCGTGCCATATTTACCGTGCCATATTTACCGTGTCATATTTAATGCCCCATATTTACTCTGTTATATTTACTGTGTCATAATTATTGTGCCATATTTACTGTGCCATATTTAATGCCAAATATTTACTGTGCTAAATTTAATGTCCCATATTTACTGTGTCATATTTACTGTGCCATATTTACTGTACCATATTAACTATGCCATATTTACTGTGTCATATTTCCTATGCCATATTTAATGCCCAATATTTACTGTGCCATATTTAATGCCCAATATTTACTGTGCAATATTTACTATGCCATATTTATTGTGCTATATTTACTGTGTAATATTTACTATGTCATATTTACTATGTCATATTTACTGTGTCATATTTAATGCCTCTTTTTTTCGTGCCATATTTACTGTGCCATATTTACTGTGTCATATTTACTGTGCCATATTTAATGCCCCATATTTACTGTGCCATATTTAATGTGCCATATTTAATGCCTCATATTTAATGTGATATATTTAATGCCTCATATTTACTGTGTCATATTTACAGTGCCATATTTACCGTGCAATATTTTCCGTGCCATATTTACTGTGCAATATTTACTATGTCATATTTACCATGTCATATTTACTGTGCCATATTTATTGTGTCATATTTACTGCATAATATTTAATGCCCCATATTTAATTCCCCATATTTACTGTACTATATTTACTGTGTCATATTTACTGTACCATATTAAATGCCCAATAATTACTGTGTCATATTTAATGCCTCATATTTACTGTACTATATTTACTGTGTCATATTTACTATGCCATATTTAATGCCCAATATTTACTCTGCCATATTTAATGCCCTATATTTACTGTGTCATATTTACTGTGCTATATTTACTGTGCAATATTTAATGCCTCATATTTACTGTGCAATATTTACTATGCCATATTTAATGCCGTATATTTACTTTGTTATATTTAATGGCCCATATTTACTGTACCATATTTACTGTGGCATATTTACTGTGCCATATTTACTTTTTCATATTTTCTGTGCAATATTTACTGTGCCATATTTAATGCCACATATTTATTATGTCATATTAAATGCCACATATTTACTATGCCATATTTACTGTGCCATATTTACTATGCCATACTTATTATGCTATATTTACTGTATCATATTTACTATTCCATATTTACTGTGCCATATTTACAGTGCCATATTTAATATAACATATTTACTGTGCCATATTTACAGTGCCATATTTAATGCGCCTTATTTAATGTGTCATACTTAATGCCCTATATTTACTATATCATATTTACTGTGCCATATTTACTGTGCTATACATAATGCTCCATATTTACTATGCCATATTTAATGCCCCTTATTTACTGTGCCATATTTACTGTGCCATATTTATTATGCTATATTTACTGTGCCATATGTATAGTGCCATATTTACGGTGCCATATTTAATGCCCCATATTTACTGGGCCATATTTAATGCCCTATATTTACTGTGCCATATTTACTATTCTATATTTATTGTGCCATTTTTACTACCCATATTTACTGTGCCATATTTACTGTGGCATATTTACTGTGCTATATTTACTGTGCTATATTTACTGTGCCATATATAATGCCCCATATTTTCTGTGTCATATTTAATGCCCCAAATTTACTGCCCCATATTTACTATGCCATATTTACTATGTCATATTTACTGTGCCATATTTACTATGCCATATTTACTGTGCCATATTTATTTTGCCATATTTACTATGCTATATTTACTGTGACATATTTACTGTGGCATATTTATTGTGTCATATTTAATGCCTCATATTTACTGTGCCATATTTAATGCCTCATATTTACTGTGTCATATTTACTGTGCCATATTTACTGTGTCATACTTACTGTACCATATTAAATACCCCATATTTACTGCCCCATATTTACTGTGCTATATTTACTGTGCCATATTTACTGTGCCATATTAAATGCCCAATAATTACAATATCATATTTAATGCCTCAAATTTTCTGTGTCATATTTACTGTGTTATATTTATTGTGTCATATTTACTATGCCATATTTAATGCCCCATATTTACTCGGCCATATTTAATTCCCCATATTTACTGTGTCATATTTACTGTGCCGTATTTACGGTGCCATATTTAATGCCTCATATTTACTGTGCAATATTTACTATGCCATATTTAATGCCCCATATTTATTTTGTTATATTTAATGGCCCATATTTACTCTACCATATTTACTGTGGCATATTTTCTGTGCCATATTTACTGTTTCATATTTTCTGTGCAATATTTACTGTGACATATTTAATGCCACATATTACTATGCCATATTAAATGCCATATATTTACTATGTCATATTTACTGTGTCATATTTACTGTGCCATACATACTGTGCTATATTTACTGTATCATATTTACTATGTCATATTTACTGTGCCATATTTACAGTGCCATATTTAATATAGCATATTTACTGTGCCATATTTACAGTGCCATATTTAATGCGCCTTATATAATGTGTCATACTTAATGCCCCATATTTACTGTGTCATATTTATTGTGTCATATTTAATGCCCCATATTTACTGTGCCATATTTAATGCCCCTTATTTATTGAGCCATATTTACTGTACCATATTTAATGCCCCTTATTATTGAGCCATATTTACTGTGCCACATTTACTGTGCCATATTTACTATGCCATATTTACTGTGCCATATTTATAGTGCCATATTTACTGTGACATATTTAATTCCCAATATTTACTGGGCCATATTTAATGCCCTATATTTACTGTGTCATATTTTCTGTGCCATTTTTACTGCCCCATATTTACTTTGCCATATTTACTATGCCATATTTACTGTGCTATATTTACTGTGTCATATTTAATGTCCCATATTTTCTGTGTCTTATTTAATGCCCTAAATTTACTGCCCCATATTTACTATGCAATATTTACTATGCCATATTTACTGTGCCATATTTACTATGTCATATTTACTGTGTCATATTTATTGTGTCATATTTACTATGCCATATTTACTGTGACATATTTACCGTGGCATATTTATTGTTCCATATTTAATGCCTCATATTTACCGTGCTATATTTAATGCCTAATATTTATTGTGCCATATTTACTAAGCCATATTTATTGTGCTATATTTACTCTGCCATATTTATGTGTCATATTTAAATGCCCCATATTTACTGTGCCACATTTAATGTCCCATATTTATTGTGTAATATTTACCGTTCCATATTTACTGTGCCATATTTACTATGTCATATTTAATGTGTAAGATCCTGTCTCCTCATCCCGAGGCTAACCCGAATACTTATGCCCAGAACCGCCGCCTTACGGTAACACTAACACATGGGTTAGTCATCACCGCAAGATGCCGATTCTGCCGGCTAGTACGATCATAACCTGTCGGCCAATATGAGAATAAATGCATAATAACAGAGTAAACGCAGATGAAGTCCACAGCCACAGCACATATATATATCAAAAGAGAATGAAATATCAGTCCGTAATGAGTACAACAAATATAAGTAAATAGGGCTTATGCCCAGTACATCATGATCACTCTCACTCTCACATACAGCAGCGGAATCTATCATCTCAAATCATCGCACCTGAACATGTGCTCCAGTAGTAGTAGCCAGTATCTGCCCTTCAAGTCCTGCCTCCTCGTCGTGCCGGTCTACCTCCTCGAGCTCCTAAAATAGTAAGGTCACCGACCATTAGTCAAAAACACTAAGTCGTATCCTCAACACCTCCTCCTACAACTCCTAGGCACCATGCGGGAGGACGAAGTGGAGGACAAACAAGGGGTGATAAAGGCGGAGCAGGTGACAGAAAACTAAGCAGAATATGTAATCAAGTAAATAATGAAAAGTAACCTTCACTTATGCGGGTACGCATAAGAAAGGGGTCTTCTGTAGGGCTCCCATTGTATAAAATGTCCCATACCATTTTATACAATGGGGTGTCAGGTGTCACAAGAAAATATATATATAAAAGGAAAGTAACCTCAACCTATAAACTTGCCCACTCAAGCTTATAGGCTAAGGGATCGTATAGCAGGTCCTAATGTATAAGCATCTCATACAACTTATACATTAGGTGTCATAGGTTGTTATGAAGGTTAATGATATGCATCTATATGGTGGGAATGTTATGAACATGCAATGCAACACACACACGACTCCGTGATCACAGACCTTTAGTTCCCACTTTTCGAGAGCTAGCATCACTCTCAGGTACTACCGTTGTGGCTACGGCAGCAGCGGAGCGGGCGTCTCCGCCTTTTAGGCGGGTATACACACTACCAGGTCTAGACCTCTCTTGTACGCCTCTGTACACCGCCAGTGCACTCTAGAGTCTCTGCGTACCACTTTGCTGACGACCCGTCAGTCTTGTTGGGCCGGGTGCGCGTTATTAGGAAAAGTCCTCCAGACTCCAGTATAAACATCCTACTGGTCCTTCTAACCTTCGCACCCGCCTGGTCCACCGTACTACCGTCGGTGTGACGACTAGCCAGCACCGCATGGACCCGCCACTAGTATATGCACATGCAAGTATAGTATAATGAGCCTCCAGCTCGAAGGACTAACCAGTCCCAACTCTCTCCAACCTGTCACGGGTGAGTATGTGCTACAGAACCTCCAACCCTGCCCGGGTGAGTGTATATAAGCCAATCTCGTTCCTCCAACTCTGCACGGGTGAGCAAGTAGTCAAAAGACTCCAAGTCCCTCCAACCCGGCACGAGTGAGCACATGTCCAGTTCACTTAACCTATTAGACTACTCTTGCCTACAGATTATCATACTTAGAGTCTTAAGGTTAATCCCAGGACTGCCCAAGGTATTCCCGGTGAAGGGCTCTCAGGGGCACTAGGAGCTACGATGGGATGAATCCCAAAGCTCCCTTTCTCAAGGATATTTACTTTAGTTGATGTCTACCCAGAGTCCCTTTTTCTCTCTCCTGTTACATAGAGTGACCTAGTGACTTAAGGTATGGGTTAAGGAGTGACGGTCTTCCGTCAACTCTTCCTAGGCAAGTCTAATATTATACTGTTACTCTCGTCTCTAGAATGTATCTGCCACCCAGGGTTATACTTCCGATCTTATACTCTAACTCAGTTGTTAATCCATCCCCTGGCGGCCTATAGTACAGTCTACTTTTACTATGCGCACCCCATGACCTTGTACCACCCCGAAATCGAACTTATAAATCCTTGGGCCAACATACCCCAAATATTTATATTAGGGTGGTATAGACTAATTAAATGAATGTATTGATTTTCATAATTTTCCTAGGTCATTAAGGTCTTTAATTAAATCCTTTAAATCATTCCCTAGGTCATTTTACACATGAAGTGGTATCAATTAAAATCTACTGACCTAAGGGAATTTCCCTGAGTTGCATATGAGTAAAATATTACTGTCTAAAAGATCTCATAATTTCCCTTTTTATATTTCTATTTATCCCATAATTAATACAGATTCCATATAATTATCATTTTCCAAATGAAGTATAAGAAATATATTAACCAAAATTCCAGGAAAATTACTGAGAATATATATCACTACTTTATGACTAATGGCAGAGTTGCATCAAATTCTACAGTGTAATGACCCATCAAATTCCATTCTTAATTAATTACCAAAATGCCATTATGCTAACTCAATATATTAAAAGTGCATCCAAAAATTCTGAAATAATTCTATGAGGCTAGTGTCACAATTATACAACTCTTAGAAATAAATGCACAATTTTCCAACATGTAATTCCAATAAATCATGAATAAATACTAAAAGGGTAAAAGAGTAAATTCAGTGTATTTTGCTCCAATAATTCTCAAACAGAGATATAAAAATTTTCCTAAGTCAATTAACACCTCATTATTGACTTGACAGATTTTGGGGATTTTCCTTTGTAAAAATCTATTTTTTCCAATTTCTTTTCCAAAAAGAGCTATCTTTTGATAATTCCAAATAATGGGATTTTTGATCCCAAAAATCCCATAATTAATTCTAGGGGGTTAGTTATACCCTAACTAATCCCTGGAACAAATTCCATGATTTTTGCATGCCTTAACTAGGCTAAATACACAATATTTCATTTCTTGCTAATAGTACTCCAAGGCTATAAGTAGCCAACACATGCAAGTGGGTTAACCCAACATGCAGTGACCCAAATGTGCTTCAATTTCTACCACTGGTCTATATGGTCCCTAAGGGCCAGCCACCAAAATTTGGGGCCATTTGGAGTTAGTTAACTCCAAGAATCACCTAGTTAAGCCCTAGGGGTATTTTGGTAATTTCCCCATATTTTATTTTCCAATCAAGCCCATTTTTGGGCAGGGCCTAAATATGCCCTGATTATACCTCTGACCAAAATCTCAGGTCAAGGGGGCTTCTGGTTTGGCTTGGGCAGCTATTTAAAATTCTGCAAAATTGTTATTTGCAGCCCAAGCCAAATCTTATTTCTCAAACATGCAAGTGAGATTCCTCATCATGCAGTGCATCAATTTAGCCCAAATTTTAACCATGGGTCAAATATACCCATAAGAGGGAGCCACCAAAATTTGGGGCCTATTGGAGTTGGAGAACTCCAAAAATCACATTTATTTACTTTTGGGTATTTTTGTAAAAACTATAGCAAAATGTTCCTCAAAAATTCTGATTTTTGGGGAGGGCTTAGATAAACCTAAATTAGTAACCTAGCCCAAATTTCAGCCCATTTGGACCACGTGTTTGGGCTAGGGAATTATTTCAATTTCTGCCCTACCTTAGGAGTAGTCCTAGTAAAATGGACCTACAGGGCAGAATACTAAACCAAATTTAATGAGTAATATGTCAAATCAAAGCTAACACATAGATCTACATTATTTATGTTGGGACAAAGTTCATCAGAGGGCTGTAAGGGCCTTATTAACATCATGCAAGGTGACTGCTAAAAACTTACAAATTTACTCACTATTCATACCTTTATTAATAACAGAATTAATAATATTAATTAAAAAGAATCAAATACAGCCTGCACGATTTTTAAAGATGATCGGACGGCCGCTGCTTTTCTTCCCCATGCAAGCATGCATGGCCAACCGACGCAGGGCATTTTTGCGGGGCGGTTCCCGGCCATCGTCGGCGGCGGAACCTCCGCCGGCCAAGCCCTTCCCCGGCCTCACGGTGGTCGGGGCTGGAGCTGGCCGGCGGCTGGGCGGCGGAGAGCGGCGGACGGCGGCGGCGCAACCGAGCCGAAAGCTCCAGGACGCCATTTTCAACAGAAAATTTCGAGCTTTTTGATTCCTAACGTCGAGCTCGTTTGAGCTCGACCTCTAGCCTAGTGGATCTAGGATACTAGTACACTTGGAGGAGAAGGGATACGGACCATCGGCGGCGGTTGTGGCTGAGGGTGGCTGCGGGTTCCCATGGCATGAAAATTCCGGCGAGCTCCTCCTCGGTTAGCCATGGCTGCAGGTGGTCTCTCTTTCTCTCTCTCTCTCTCTCTCTCTGGGGTAGGGTTGAAGTGGAAATGAGGGAGTGTAGTCAGTTTGGGCTGAGTTAAGAGGGGGAGGGAGGCGATTTCACCAAGGAAGGGCGATTTCACCAAGGTGGGACTCGGGTTGGTTGGGTTGAGCCGGCTGGTGTTTAGGAGTGGGCCCTACTGCTCCAAATGGGTTAAATAACCCCTAATGGGTCGGGTTCCAGGGTAGAGCTGAGTTGGTGAGTGGAGAGGAGGGGGGATTGGCTCACATAAATGGAATAGGCTAGATAGGGCTCGGGTTGGGCTTGGGCTTGACCCAAGGCTGCATGGTGGGTCCCCACACATCCTAATACACCTATATGGTCAGCCAACCCATTATGAGTTGGTGGGATGAGCCCAAGTGGCCCAAACCAATTCCTTAACACTTTCTCTCTCCTATTCCTCATCTTTTCTCTCTCCTAGGTAATTCCCAAAGTTACTATCGCATGCCCCTATTTTTCTCTTCCATAGGGGGTATAGGGTCACTTTAGACCCACCTAGTGATTTTGGGTTGGTTTGGGTGGACCCAACCCAGTGAATTGGGCTAGGGCATCATTTTCACTAATTAGGTCAAAATGTTGACTTGACTCAACATGGGTCAACTAGTTGACCCCATGGCCAACCTTAGGGTCCACTTAGATTGTATTTAGGGTTAGGGCAATGTGGTGGGGTCATGGTGTGGCTAGGGTTTGGATTTAGCCAAGTTTGACCTAGGTTGACTTGGGCCACATAGTGGGCCCTACATGGTCTAAATCCTCCTCCTAGGGTCAAACCTAGCTAAACCCTAGCATCCACCACATGCCTAACTCAAATCTAAGTTATTTGAAATTTGGGATGTTACAAACCCTATAAAAAAAAATTTATTTCGTCCCCGAAATTTAAGTTCGGGCTACGGGGTTTCTGCGACAAGCTTATAAAGGATTCGAAACGTAACAAAAAAAAAGAAACTATAAGACTAAGTTGTACCTGAGGAGAATAGCTCCGGGTGTCGCTCCATCATGAGATCCCTCGGCTCCCAGGTGTGCTCCTCCAGTCCGTGGTTGGACCACAACACCTTCACGAGAGGGACCTTCTTCTTCCGCAACACTCGGACGACGGTATCATCGATCCGGACCGGCTCTAAACGAACTGATCGATCTGATGCTACTGGCCCGTCGGTAGTATAAATATGCTGCTCAGGCCGAAGGAGTGCTCGTCGCAGGGAGGATACGTGAAAGACGTCGTGCAGAGTTCCCAACTCTATCGGTAGCTGTAGTCGGTAAGCCAAGGGGCCGATCCGCTCCAGGATCAAGTAAGGCCCCATATATCTCGGACTGAGCTTTTTGTGTCTCCGCACCCGGGAAACACCGTGCACCGGACGTATCTACAAAAATACCTTGTCCCCTACCTGGAACTCCACCTTCCGATGCCGCGCATCGTAATACCTGGTCTGTCTACTCCGAGCCTCTAGCATCCGGTCCCTGATCAGTAAACTCTGAGCCTCCATATCATCTATGTACTCTGGTCCAAGTGCCCCGGGGGTCCACATCCAGAACCCAAGAAAGAGGTGTTCAACACTTCTTCCTGGGGTAAGCCTCATGGCTATTATTATGAGAAACCTATTAGGGTAACAATCCTCTTCCGAATGTACTTTCCTTATATTTCGGACTACTCTTCTTTCAAACTATGAGGACTCATTTCCAAGTCCTCCACCAATTAACAATCAGAATATTTCTCAATCGCAATTTAGATTGTAGTCCCTTATAACCACGATCACTCAAAATATATATAATTCAACGATCTCGTAAGTAGAAGTCTCTTCTATTCACGTCCCCTTAGATTATTACTTATCCACCAACGTGAACTTATGGTCACCAAAAGAGAATTCAGGCACACTAGACCAACACTATTATGTATATTAGCTAACCCATCTTCCGAGATCATGGTGTGATGGAAAATTATCATTTTGCTTTTCCCCAAATTTAAGACTTATCACAACTCAACCTAGAAAGTAATACATAATTCATAGTGTGTTCACCTTTTGAGCATACATCAAGCGATCATTATTGATATTGATGTTCGTACAAATTACTCCCAATCGCTTTTCACACGTAGTATAATTCATAGCTTTACGAGTGTATCTTTTCAAAAATGGTGGGGTCTAGCACAAATCGATTTCGGCATAAAGAGAATCTTATTAATCACTAATTACTTCTCGTGTGGTTTCTCGTATACGCCTTTGATAGTCAAGAACTATATATCATTGTCATGAATCCTCCTAACAGTGATTATAATGGTATCAACGTATGTATCTCGGTTCTTAACGCTATCATAATTAATGGGCATATATATGTGTACAATTTTAACTCATCATCCACCCTTTTTCAATTTATTGAGTCCTTACATTTCAAATATCATGCCACAAGAAATTAATCTTATCTACCAAAATATTATCTTATTTCAATTCTTAAGTTCCAAAATAATGACTTTTGCTTAATTGAGTCATTCAAGGTTATAGTTCATCATTATGATCAAGTAATCGACTATATCACGTAAGCGTGGGTAGTACTGATATTTCATCATTGTGTTTAATTCTCCAAATCTCAGCCCCTTTTAGGATCAAATAAAGTAGTACTAAATCATGCATAACCATAGTAAAACTTAATTATTATATCCTAAACACAAGATGTTATCTTATCGAGATTTCTGATTATAACTTAAACTATCTCTCAAGTATAATGGTAAGTAGACCATTCAAATTGAAAAGGATTGATTCTTTGAGAGAACGCACCATCTGTAAATCATCATCGAACACTTTTGTTTTGGTTCCTGAGATCATCAGAGTCACATCCACAAGATTATTCTTAGAGTATACATCCTTCAATTAAGTAAGATTCTTCACTTGATTCTCCGTTAGCTGGGGCTACGATACTCTCATTATTATAGACGTAATCGTTTAGATATTCAACATTTTCACTTTATGGACTCTCATCCTATAATAGTTAAGACTTGCGATCATTCCTTCATATTAACATGAAGTTACTTTGTCCTAATATGTATGTTTCCAACCTAATGACTTGTGTATGTCAAGTAGGCATAGGTAGCAATGATCGATTGTTGTGTTTACTTCTTCCAACCTGTAACTATCAAAGTCACTTTCCTAAGAGTCTTAACCTTCTAGGAAGGATTGATCATCATACAGGTCATGTATATACAAACCCATATCTTTACTTGAGCGATCTTTGAACAAGCCAAGTTTTTAGATCGCTATGCTTGCGACACATGCTTTATGAGAAAGGCTTAAAGAATTTCGAGTCGCTATCAATTTAACCCTATAAATAAAAGGTTAAGCCCTCATATATTTTGGTTAATTTCCTTTAACATTCACAATGTAGTCCTCATGTACATGCCTTAATCATTAGGGCTAACAATCTTTGGCATGGATTTCCACTTCAATTGATATGTTTTCTATTTTAGGTCTTCAAGGTTACCATACGACAATCTGTTCAAGGTCAACATGTGACCAAACAAGGAAGTGTCACTTCTAGAATTTGAATTCTTACTCGATCTTTGGTATTTATCATCATGATTGTCTTGACGTAATCCAGTCATCAGTACTAGGATTAAGCTTATGAGTACCCTACTGTTCCACTAATAAACTTATGCACCAACTTCTCCTCGAAGCGGTCCTATCAATTTGAGTAAGAATTGGTAATATCACTTGATATGCAGAGTAGGGACATCGACGTTTAAGCCTTAAGCAGGGATTCTGGCGTTAAGATCTTTCTTTAATCGATTTGGTTATCCACGTACCTCAACTAATCTACATCTTAAGTCGATCTTCGGCCTTAGGTACGACACAAAATCCTCTTGGTAAGTCAAACAAGGGTGGTGTCCTAGTTGGATTGGCCTAACTCATTGCTTAAAATGGACTGTTTTATGTGACTTTTTACACATGGGCACACCATTGCTTCCGCTGAATAGTTTGTCCGCAAACAACTCTCGAGCGGGGTGTTCCAGTGTTGTGGACTTTATTCTCATATGATCGTGTGTTCAAGTGATACCAGTTTGTAAGATCCTGTCTCCTCATCCCGAGGCTAACCCGTATCTTATGCCCAGAACCGCCGCCTTACGGTAACACTAACACACGGGTTAGTCGTCACCGCAAGACGCCGATTCTGCCGGCTAGTACGATCATAACCTGTCGGCCAATATGAGAATAAATGCATAATAACAGAGTAAACGCAGAAGAAGTCCACAGTCACAGCACATATATATATCAAAAGAGAATGAAATATCAGTCCGCAATGAGTACAACAAATATAAGTAAATAGGGCTTATGCCCAGTACATCATGATCACTCTCACTCTCACATACAACAGCGGAATCTATCATCTCAAATCATCGCACCTGAACATGAGCTCCAGTAGTAGTTGTCGGTATCTGCCCTTCAAGTCCTGCCTCCTCGTCGTGCCGGTCCACCTCCTCGAGCTCCCAAAATAGTAAGGTCACCGACCATTAGTCAAAAAGACTAAGTCGTATCCTCAACACCTCCTCCTGCAACTCCTAGGCACCGTGCGGGAGGACGAAGTGGAGGACAAACAAGGGGTGACAAAGGCGGAGCAGGTGACAGGAAACTAAGCAGAATATGTAATCAAGTAAATAATGAAAAGTAACCTTCACTTATGCGGGTACGCATAAGCAAGGGGTCTTCTGTAGGGCTCCCATTGTATAAAATGTCCCATACCATTTTATACAATGGGGTGTCAGGTGTCACAAGAAAATATATATATAAAAGGAAAGTAACCTCAACCTATAAACTTGCCCACTCAAGCTTATAGGCTAAGGGATCGTATAGCAGGTCCTAATGTATAAGCGTCCCATACCACTTATACATTAGGTGTCATAGGTTGTTATGAAGGTTAATGATATGTATCTATATGGTGGGAATGTTATGAACATGCAATGCAACACACACACACGACTCCGTGATCACAGACCTTTAGTTCCCACTTTTCGAGAGCTAGCATCACTCTCAGGTACTACCGTTGTGGCTACGGCAGCAGCGGAGCGGGCGTCTCCGCCTTCTAGGTGGGTATACACACTACCAGGCCTAGACCTCTCTTGTACGCCTCTGTACAATGCCAGTGCACTCTAGAGTCTCTGCGTACCACTTTGCTGACGACCCGTCAGTCTTGTTGGGCCGGGTGCGCGTTATTAGGAAAAGTCATCCAGACTCTAGTATAAACATCCTACTGGTCCTTCTAACCCTCGCACCCGCCTGGTCCACCGTACTGCCGTCGGTGTGACGACTGGCCAGTACCGCATGGCCCGCCACTAGTATATGCACATGCAAGTATATTATAATGAGCCTCCAGCTCGAAGGACTAACCAGTCCCAACTCTCTCCAACCCGTCACGGGTGAGTATGTGTTACAGAACCTCCAACCCTGCCCGGGTGAGTGTATATAAGCCAATCTCTTTCCTCCAACTCTGCATGGGTGAGCAAGTAGTCAAAAGACTCTAAGTCCCTCCAACCCGGCACGAGTGAGCACATGTCCAGTTCACTTAACCTATTAGACTACTCTTGCCTACAGATTATCATACTTAGAGTCTTAAGGTTAATCCCAGGACTGCCCAAGGTATTCCCGGTGAAGGGCTCTTAGAGGCACTAGGAGCTACGATGGGATGAATCCCAAAGCTCCTTTCTCAAGGATATTTACTTTAGTTGATGTCTACCCAGAGTCCCTTTTTCTTCTCTCTGTTACATAGAGTGACCTAGTGACTTAAGGTATGGGGTGAAGGAGTGACGGTCTTCCGTCAACTCTTCCTAGGCATGTCTAATGTTGTAATGTTACTCTCGTCTCTAGAATGCATCTGCCACCCAGGGTTATACTTCCGATCTTATACTCTAACTCAGTTGTTAATCCATCCCCTGGTGGCCAATAGTACAGTCTACTTTTACTATGTGCACCCATGACCTTGTACCATCCCGAAAATCGACTTCTAAATCCTTGGGCCAACATACCCAAATATTTATCTAGGGTGGTATGGACTAATTAAATGAATGTATGATTTTCATAATTTTCCTAGGTCATTAAGGTCTTTAATTAAATCTTTTAAATCATTCCCTAGGTCATTTTACACATGAAGTGTGATGAGTCCTCTTTATATACCTATTTTCCGACTCATCTAGGCTTATTTTCTTGTCTTGCACACCGTTTAGCGTCATTTGCACTTCTTTTGGTTCGCTACGGTT
>CM077084.1:0-5000 GCA_039513925.1 Platanthera zijinensis
ACATCCCCGCCCGGCGCAAATGTTGTCCAGACGAGCCATCAAAGTTAACTTTCATCCAACCGTCGTGGTTGGACTCCATGTAGATTGTTGGTTACATGAGGGCGTCCGTTTGCCGCGCGAGTTGTCTTGAATAGCGTTGAAAATAATAGAGGCGGGCTGCATGTATGCCTCACCATGGATCCATACAACCTGCTTCCAAATATAAAAGAGTAGGGATGTAAATGGCGCCATGTCAGGAGGTTCAGCGGTCCTCAAGGAGTTCCTGGAGCTTTTGATCAAGGAGATTGGCGGGAGGTTGAGCCTTGCTCCTTCGTGCCGAACCTTTTGGATGAAGCAGCAGTTTCCAATCATATGGGATATACTCTCCACCTCGCCGCAGCCCCACGGACAAGCAGCACTGTCCCGGAGGCGGTGAAAATGCAACCAAGCATAAGTAGGGAGGAGATTATTTGTGGCGCGCCAAAGAAGCGTCAGCATTCTTGGTTGAGATTTGATTTTCCAGATTCCCCGTCCACCGTACCCGACAGAAACACATTCATCATTATACGTGGCCGCAGCAATCATGTCCTCTTTCTCGGTTTGGGCCCAAACCAGCTTATCACGTTCGCCAATCCTGTCGCGAGGAGGCCCTGAATATATTGGGCAAGAGATGGCGCAAACTCATTAAGAAGCGCAGGGTCCCAATGCCCCTCAATGCCTAAGAGATTATTCACCAACGGCGGGATGCTGTTTATGTTGAAAAAAGTTGGCCATTTAGCAAGTGGAAGCGGTCCGAGCCATGTATCATTGAGCGTCGAAACACTCAGCCCATTTCCAATCATCCAAAAAGAGTGTTTTGCAACAATTAAGGCTCCTGACCGGATGGATTTCCAGATTTTGGAGTGGGATCTCTTTGGGAATTAAGGTCTTGAAGGCCGTATTTGCTGCCGAGCACTTGGGAGAGTAAGGTGCTACCTCCGCTTATAACGCGAGCCGCGGTTCGTGCCATAATGACATCCCGCCAAAGCAGTAAGTTTTTTATGCCCAGCCCACCCTTATCCTTAGGGATGCAAATGTCCTCCCAGGCTGCGTAATGTATAGCCCCTTTCGTGGTAGACCCGCTCCAAAGAAAGTGCTTCAAGAATGAGTTTATTTTGTGCAGGATGGATGCCGGGACGGGGGCATTTGTCATCGCATGGAGGGAATGGCAGCCAGCGAGCTTTTGAGAAGGGCGATCCTCCCAGCAAGGGAGAGATGCCGAGTACCCCAACTTCTCATTTTGGAGGTCATGTCATTCAAGAGGACATCAAAATCACTGGCGCGGATACGCCCAGGACGGAGAGTAATGCCCAGGTATTTAATGGCGTTGACACCTTTGTGCCCAAGTTCATGTAGTATGCTAACTTTGGAGGACAATGGGACCCTAGGTCCAAACAGGACATTAGATTTCGCCTCATTAATGGCCTCGCCGGAGAGCAGGCAATACTTATGGAGGATAGAGTTGATCTCCTTGGCCGTGCTGGTCGTTGCCGCACCAAAAAGCAGAGTGTCGTCGGCGAATAACAAATGGGATATTTTAGGGGCAAGGGCGCTGACCTTAAAACCCACTCCCGGATGCGGGCTAGCCTTGACGCTAAGCGAGAGGAATTCCGAGCACATGATAAATATGTAAGGAGATAAGGGGCATCCCTGACGAAGTCCCCGAGCAGCATGAATCCATTCCGATTTTGAGCCATTGATGAGAAGCCCGTACCTTGGATGAGTGATACATTCCATAATTAATTTGATCCAAAACGGGGGAAAATTAAAAGCCTGCAGAACCCGGCGGACGAAGCTCCATTGAATACGATCGAAGGCCTTTTCCATGTCAAGCTTGATTGCCATGTAACCATTTCGACTCTCCGTAGTATGCAGTCGGTGGATAAGCTCCTGCGCAATGATGCAATGGTCGGATAAAAGACGGCTCGGGACAAATGCGGCCTGTTCGACGGAGATAAGCCCGCCCAAAAGAGGCTTGATTCTGTTGGCAATAATTTTGGCAGCAACTTTATAAATAGAGGAGCATAAACTGATTGGACGGTAGTGTTCTGGCTTGTTAGGATGGGCACATTTGGGAATGAGCATAACAATGGTGTCTTTCCAATTCTTATCCATAATTCCCGTGGAGAAGAATTCATATATAGCTGCCATTAAATCAGGTGTAGTGAAGCTCCAGAAGTGGGTGAAAAATGAATGAGTTACACCGTCAAAACCGGGCGCCTTGTTACGACCAAATGAAAAAACAGCACCTTTAATCTCAGTCTCCGTGATCGGGGAAAGGAGAATCTGGGCCTGCACCTCGTCAATAGTGCGGTTTGGCAGCGGCAAGGCAGCATCCGGGAATTCATCGGGGAGGCCCCAGCGAGCATTAAAGTGCTGGAGGAATTCCTGCACAATCCGGCTGTCCTCCGTAACAGTTTCATCGCCGAGGAGAAGTGAATGTATTCTATTTTCATGTTTGCGTTGCGTTGCGGCAGCATGGAAAAAAGAGGAGTTCCGGTCGCCATCGGATAGCCACTTACATTTAGTACGTTGCCACCACCATGTGTCCAGCTTTGTTTGAATATCATTGTAGTCGGCAATCAAATTTCTGAGGAGCTGCAGTTCAGCCATGTCCAGCGGCCGCGAGGCCTCCTGCATCTGAATGCGCTTGATTTCTTCTTCCAATTTCCGGGCCGCCTCAGTGCCGGATTTCGCGTTGAACTTGCTCCAGCGGGCCAAAGCCCGAATGGTTCTAGCACATCGAGTTGCCAATATATTACTTGGATTACCCGCAACAGGCCGCAACCAGGCGCCTTTAGCAATGGAGTGGGCATTAGGGGCGAGCAACCAGGCCTCCTCAAACTTCAGTCTACCCGCAGAAGCAAACTGCAGCTTGTCGATTTCTAATAGAAGCGGCGAATGGTCAGAGGCAATTCGCGGCAAGTGATGGACGATAGAGCCGGGGAAGGAGAGAAGCGCAGCCGAGTTAAGAAGAGCCCGGTCCAATCTGGATAGAACCCGGTTGGCCGGTTCTTTATTGTTACACCAAGTAAATGGGTTGCCTGTGAATGGAACTTCGTGGAGGCTGTTCATCGTAATAAAATTACCAAATTCCAGCGGGCCCTTGGAGAGATTGACGGTGCCTCCCATTCGCTCAGAAGTGCGAAGAACACAATTAAAATCCCCTCCAATTATGGTTGGAATGTCCTTGTCAAGTTTGGAGAGTTCCTCCCAAATCGTCCGCCGGCGGTGCATATATTTGCTAGCATACACAGCCCCGAGTTGCCACACAGTGCCAATGGGGGAGAGAATAGAGGCGAGGAGAAATTGCTCATTTTTAATCACATTGCTGACTGTAATGGAATCATTAAGCCATAGAAGAACAATACCTCCCGACTTGCCAATGGATGGTATGACATCAAAGTTCCATGACCGCCCAATCAGACGATCAATATCACGGCGAGAAAATGTTTGCCGTCGGGTTTCAAGCAGGATCACGGCAATAGGATGGTAGGACCGAACAAGCTCATGGAGGCGCGCACGGGAGGTGAGCTTACTTGCCCCCCTGCAGTTCCAGAAAAGTATGCCCGTCATTTCCACTGAGGGGTCTCCCCCGCTTCAATAGAGATCTTAGCTTTGCCGGCGAAGGCCTTTTTTGGTGCGATTCCAACGTCAAGGCTGGCGGCCCGGGTGCGAGGCCGCCTAGATGGTGAGCGTCCTCGCGCACTAGCGCCCACCTCCTCCGTGTGAGCAACAGCGATAGAAAGCTCGCCTTGCAATGGTTCGGCTGGTTTGCTGATGGTGGCATCTTCGACCCGCTCATCAATCCGCCGCTCCGCGGACAAAACAGTTGCTGGCAGCTCATCGTCATCCGATAATAGTTTGTCGTAACGGCCCTTCCAAGCCGAGGAGAGCGCGGCTTTAGCCGCTGGAGGTGCACCAGGTTTTTGGGTGGCCTTCACATGCTTCTGTGTGCCAGTATTTGGTAAGGATGGGCCATTTAATTGGGAGGTGTCCTTTGGTTTTGGCTTGCGAGGGTGGACAAGAGTCCAGCCATCTCGACCCGCCGCTGGGACGGTGGGGGGCCTCCCAGTTTGATCAGCAATCACAAGGGGAGGGCGGCAAGGCTTATCACCATGTCCAGCCAAGCCGCATTCATGGCATAAGCTAGGAATACCTTCATAAGAGAACTTCTGAAAAAAGTTGCCAGTCGCTTTACTGTGGAGCCAAATGCCGCCTAATAAGGGCTGCGCTAAATTCCTTCGGACACAAACTCTCGCAAAAATTGTCCGGGACAAGGATTTCGTTGAGGCGTCCATAAACAACGGCTCGCCCACTTCCGACGCTATGCGCCATAAGTTTTTGTCTCCCCAGAATTGGAGCGGAAGCCCCGGCATTCTAACCCATGTAGGCATCCACATTTGCGGGTTTTTGGATGGGATGAAATTCTCCGTCCATTTATCTAGAGCAACAGTGCAGCCGGCCACGTGCGATGGCTCGCCAAACCAAACTTTATCACGACTTTCAATATCCGCAAAGAAAAGTATGAAACAACCATTGCCCAAGTCATTAATTCGGAAGCCCGGCAGCGAACCCCATCTTGCTTGAAGCTGCGAGGCCAGCCAATCGAATTTGAAGTTTTTACCCAGCACACGGCCGACCAACGCCGTGTCGAAATTTGCACCAATAGCTGCAGCCTCCTCCTCATCCAAGGAAAGAATGCCTTCTTCGTTTTTAAAATTTCCCTGGGCCTCAATAGGAATTGAGAAAGCCGAGGGGGAGCTGCGAGTCCAGGCAGAGGGAGCTTTTTTGAGGGGGAGTTCTTTTTGGGGATGGCTGTCAACAGAGGGAATGGTGGCAGAGATGGCCAATGGAGGGATTACCTTCGTCGGCGCCTGGAGCGGGCTGCCGAAAAGGCTTTGGATGGCGTCCACCGAGCCCGGCAAGAAGGGCTTGGCATTGTAATTTAATTGAGCTTGGGACGCCACTCCAGAAGGAAC
>CM077084.1:70000-72500 GCA_039513925.1 Platanthera zijinensis
AGCATGAATCCATTCCGATTTTGAGCCATTGATGAGAAGCCCGTACCTTGGATGAGTGATACATTCCATAATTAATTTGATCCAAAACGGGGGAAAATTAAAAGCCTGCAGAACCCGGCGGACGAAGCTCCATTGAATACGATCGAAGGCCTTTTCCATGTCAAGCTTGATTGCCATGTAACCATTTCGACTCTCCGTAGTATGCAGTCGGTGGATAAGCTCCTGCGCAATGATGCAATGGTCGGATAAAAGACGGCTCGGGACAAATGCGGCCTGTTCGACGGAGATAAGCCCGCCCAAAAGAGGCTTGATTCTGTTGGCAATAATTTTGGCAGCAACTTTATAAATAGAGGAGCATAAACTGATTGGACGGTAGTGTTCTGGCTTGTTAGGATGGGCACATTTGGGAATGAGCATAACAATGGTGTCTTTCCAATTCTTATCCATAATTCCCGTGGAGAAGAATTCATATATAGCTGCCATTAAATCAGGTGTAGTGAAGCTCCAGAAGTGGGTGAAAAATGAATGAGTTACACCGTCAAAACCGGGCGCCTTGTTACGACCAAATGAAAAAACAGCACCTTTAATCTCAGTCTCCGTGATCGGGGAAAGGAGAATCTGGGCCTGCACCTCGTCAATAGTGCGGTTTGGCAGCGGCAAGGCAGCATCCGGGAATTCATCGGGGAGGCCCCAGCGAGCATTAAAGTGCTGGAGGAATTCCTGCACAATCCGGCTGTCCTCCGTAACAGTTTCATCGCCGAGGAGAAGTGAATGTATTCTATTTTCATGTTTGCGTTGCGTTGCGGCAGCATGGAAAAAAGAGGAGTTCCGGTCGCCATCGGATAGCCACTTACATTTAGTACGTTGCCACCACCATGTGTCCAGCTTTGTTTGAATATCATTGTAGTCGGCAATCAAATTTCTGAGGAGCTGCAGTTCAGCCATGTCCAGCGGCCGCGAGGCCTCCTGCATCTGAATGCGCTTGATTTCTTCTTCCAATTTCCGGGCCGCCTCAGTGCCGGATTTCGCGTTGAACTTGCTCCAGCGGGCCAAAGCCCGAATGGTTCTAGCACATCGAGTTGCCAATATATTACTTGGATTACCCGCAACAGGCCGCAACCAGGCGCCTTTAGCAATGGAGTGGGCATTAGGGGCGAGCAACCAGGCCTCCTCAAACTTCAGTCTACCCGCAGAAGCAAACTGCAGCTTGTCGATTTCTAATAGAAGCGGCGAATGGTCAGAGGCAATTCGCGGCAAGTGATGGACGATAGAGCCGGGGAAGGAGAGAAGCGCAGCCGAGTTAAGAAGAGCCCGGTCCAATCTGGATAGAACCCGGTTGGCCGGTTCTTTATTGTTACACCAAGTAAATGGGTTGCCTGTGAATGGAACTTCGTGGAGGCTGTTCATCGTAATAAAATTACCAAATTCCAGCGGGCCCTTGGAGAGATTGACGGTGCCTCCCATTCGCTCAGAAGTGCGAAGAACACAATTAAAATCCCCTCCAATTATGGTTGGAATGTCCTTGTCAAGTTTGGAGAGTTCCTCCCAAATCGTCCGCCGGCGGTGCATATATTTGCTAGCATACACAGCCCCGAGTTGCCACACAGTGCCAATGGGGGAGAGAATAGAGGCGAGGAGAAATTGCTCATTTTTAATCACATTGCTGACTGTAATGGAATCATTAAGCCATAGAAGAACAATACCTCCCGACTTGCCAATGGATGGTATGACATCAAAGTTCCATGACCGCCCAATCAGACGATCAATATCACGGCGAGAAAATGTTTGCCGTCGGGTTTCAAGCAGGATCACGGCAATAGGATGGTAGGACCGAACAAGCTCATGGAGGCGCGCACGGGAGGTGAGCTTACTTGCCCCCCTGCAGTTCCAGAAAAGTATGCCCGTCATTTCCACTGAGGGGTCTCCCCCGCTTCAATAGAGATCTTAGCTTTGCCGGCGAAGGCCTTTTTTGGTGCGATTCCAACGTCAAGGCTGGCGGCCCGGGTGCGAGGCCGCCTAGATGGTGAGCGTCCTCGCGCACTAGCGCCCACCTCCTCCGTGTGAGCAACAGCGATAGAAAGCTCGCCTTGCAATGGTTCGGCTGGTTTGCTGATGGTGGCATCTTCGACCCGCTCATCAATCCGCCGCTCCGCGGACAAAACAGTTGCTGGCAGCTCATCGTCATCCGATAATAGTTTGTCGTAACGGCCCTTCCAAGCCGAGGAGAGCGCGGCTTTAGCCGCTGGAGGTGCACCAGGTTTTTGGGTGGCCTTCACATGCTTCTGTGTGCCAGTATTTGGTAAGGATGGGCCATTTAATTGGGAGGTGTCCTTTGGTTTTGGCTTGCGAGGGTGGACAAGAGTCCAGCCATCTCGACCCGCCGCTGGGACGGTGGGGGGCCTCCCAGTTTGATCAGCAATCACAAGGGGAGGGCGGCAAGGCTTATCACCATGTCCAGCCAAGCCGCATTCATGGCATAAGCTAGGAATACCTTCATAAG
>CM077084.1:90000-95649 GCA_039513925.1 Platanthera zijinensis
CTCACTTTGTTCGGTGTACCTTCAGTGTTGCTGATCAATGTTTAAAAGCATTTGTTTCATTTTATTGGCCACAAGTCATATGGATGGTGGTATGTCTGTTATGTTGCTTGCATTTTGATCCCATTCTCAATATTGGCATTGAATTTGAAGAAAGATGGATCCCTGTCTCTGCTTTCAATGCAAAGAGGCAATGGTTGGCATTGCAGTTATTATTTGATCAGCTATTTGGTGAGACGAGTATTTGCCTACACAAACATCAGTCTGCCGGTTGCTGATCCATAACTCTGCATGATGTTGTTATATGATGCAGCAAATTAAAAAGCTATTTGGGTGTCATGACCACCTTGTTAATGTGAGTTATTTTGGAGGCAAACTTGCCTCTTACCTGTGCAACCATGATTCATCTTTCCTTCCACTGCTTGATGGTGAATGGTTGGGTTGCTTTCATGTTGTGTTGAGGTTGTGCTACCTGGTTGATCCTGCAGTAGTCATATGCTTGTCTCAAAGATTAAGCCTGCATGTGTAAGTATGACTATTTCAGACTGTGAACACTGCGAATGGCTCATTAAATCAGTTATAGTTTGTTTGATGGTACGTGCTACTCGGATAACCGTAGTAATTCTAGAGCTAATCGTGCACCAAATCCCCGACTTTTGGAAGGGACGCATTTATTAGGTAAAAGGTCGACGCAGGTTTTGCTGTTGCCTGATGATTCATGATAACTTGTCGGATCGCATGGCCTTTTGTGCCGGCGATGCATCATTCGAATATCTGCCCTATCAACTTTCGATGGTAGGATAGTGGCCTACCATGGTGGTGACGGGTGACGGAGAATTAGGGTTCGATTCGGAGAGGGCCTGAGAGACGGCTACCACATCCAAGGAAGGCAGCAGGCGCGAATTACCCAATCCTAACACGGGAGGTAGTGACAATAAATAACAATACTGGGCTCTTTGAGTCTGGTAATTGGAATGAGTACAATCTAAATCCCTAACGAGGATCCATTGGAGGGCAAGTCGGGTGCCAGCAGCCGCGGTAATTCCAGCTCCAATAGCGTATATTTAAGTTGTTGCAGTTTAAAAGCTCGTAGTAGTTGGACTTTGGGTTGGGTCGGTCGGTCCGCCTCACGGTGTGCACCGCTGTGCTATCCCTTATGCCGGCGATGCGTTTCTGGCCTTAATTGGCGGGTCGTTCTCCGGTGCTGTTATTTGAAGAAATTAGAGTGCTCAAATCAAAGCCCACGCTCTGGATACATTAGCATGGGATAACATCACAGGATTTCGGTCCTATTATGTTGGCCTTCGGATCGGAGTAATGATTAAGAGGGACGGTCGGGGGCATTCTTGTATTTCATAGTCAGAGGTGAAATTCTTGGATTTATGAAGACGAACCACTGCGAACGCATTTGCCAAGGATGTTTTCATTAATCAAGAACGAAAGTTGGGGGCTCGAAGACGATCAGATACCGTCCTAGTCTCAACCTAAACGATGCCGACCAGGGACGGCGGATGTTGCTCTTAGGACTCCGCCGGGCCTTGTGAGATCTCAAAGTTTTTGGGGTTCCTTGAAGCGGCATAGCCATATAAATATTAAAACAAGAATAAAAGGGTCTACAAGTAGAGAGCATCATGAACAAAAGTTGTGAAAAAGTATTGGTAAGAGGCATACTCTTCCCAAACAAACAGTACGAATGACATGCGAGCTTAGCAATGTGATCGGCTGCTGAGTTCGCCTTCCGGTCAACAAGAGAAATCACCAAAGCGGAAGTCCTTTAGAAGCTTAGCCATAGAGTACTCGTACTCACCAGAGGAACGCGGGAGAGTATGCGGTTGATGCGGGCACAAGCGTCAGCAGAATCTCTTCCAAAACGAGCCCCAGATGGTTAAGAATATGCTCCTTGGCAAAGAGAGAGCAGGAGTGCAGCCTGAATTCAGTCATAGATATAGATCTGCTGCGGTGTGGCTTCCCACGAGGCAATAAGAGATCGGCCGGTTCGGAGAACACATCCCAGCCCGGCGCAATTGTTGTCCAGAACGGAAGCCATCAAAGTTAACTTTCAGCCAACCGTCGGGGGGGGGACGTCCATGTAGATTGTTGGTTACATGTGGGCGTCCAGTTGCCGCGCGAGTTGTCTTGAATAGCGTTGAAAATAATAGAGGCGGGCTGCATGTATGCCTCACCATGGATATACAGCATGGCTTTCCAACGATAAAAGAGAATGGATGTTTGGAATGGCGCCATGTCAGGAGTTTCAGGCGGGTCTCAAGGAGTTCCTGGAGCTTTTGATCAAGGAGGATTGGCGGGAGGTTGAGCCTTGCTCCTTTCGTGCCGAACCTTTTGGATGAAGCAGCAGTTTCCAATCATATGGGATATACTCTCCACCTCGCGCAGCCCCACGGACAAGCAGCACTGTCCCGGAGGCGGTGAAAATGCAACCAAGCATAAGTAGGGAAGGGAGATTATTTGTGGCGCGCCAAAGAAGCGTCAGCATTCTTGGTTGAGATTTGATTTGCCAGATCCCCGTCCACCGTAGACCGACAGAAAACACATTCATCATTTACGTGGCCGCAAGCAATCATGTCCTCTTTCTGGTTTGGGCCAAAACCCAGCTTATCACGTCGCCAATCCTGTCGCGAGGAGGGGCCTGAATATATTGGGCAGAGATGGCGCAAACTCATTAAGAAGGCGCAGGGTCCCATGCCCCTCAATGCCTAAGGAAGATTATTCACCAACGGCGGGATGCTGTTTATGTTGAAAAAAGTTGGCCATTTAGCAAGTGGAAGCGGTCCGAGCCATGTAATCATTGAGCGTCGAAACACTCAGCCCATTTCCATCATCCAACAAGAGTGTTTGGCAACATTTAAGGCTCCTGACCTGGATGGAGTTCAGATTTTGGAGTGGGATCTCTTTGGGGAATTAAGGTCTTGAAGGCCGTATTTGCTGCCGAGCACTTGGAGAGTAAGGTGCTACCTCCGCTTATAACGTCGATCCGCGTTCGTGCCATAATGACATCCCCCAAAGCAGTAAGTTTTTTAGCCCATCCCACCCTTATCCTTAGGGATGCAAATGTCCTCAAGGCTGCGTAATGTATAGCCCCCTTTCGTGGTAAACCCCGCTCCAAAGAAAGTGCTTCAAGAATGAGTATATTTTGTGCAGGATGGATGCCGGGACGGGTGCATTTGTCATCGCATGGAGGGGAATGGCAGCGCAAGCGAGCTTTTGCGAAGGGCGATCCTCCCACACAAGGGAGAGATGCCGAGTACCGCCCAACTTCTCATTTTGGAGGTCATGTCATTCAAGAGGACATCAAAAACACTGGCGGCGGATACGCCCAGGACGGAGAGTAATGCCCAGGAAATTAATGGCGTTGACACCTTTGTGCCCAATTCATGTAGTATGCTAGACTGGAGGACAATGGGACCCTAGGTCCAAACAGGACATTAGAATTTCGCCTCATTAATGGCCTCGCCGGAGAGCCGGCAATACTTATGGAGGATAGAGTTGATCTCCTTGGCCGAAGCTGGTCGTTGCCGCACCAAAAAGCAGAGTGTCGTCGGCGAATAACAAATGGGATATTTTAGGGTGCAAAGGGCGCCTGACCTTAAAACCCACTCCCGGATGCGGGCTAGCCTTGACGCTAAGCGAGAGGAATTCCGAGCACATGATAAATATGTAAGGGAGATAAGGGCATCCCTGACGAAGCCCTCGAGCAGCAATGAATCCATTCCGATTTTGGCCATTGATGAGAAGCCCGTACCTTGGATGAGTGATACATATCCATAATTAGTTTGATCCAAAACGGGGGAAAATTAAAACTGCAGAACCCGGCTGACCGAAGCTCCATTGAATAGCGATCGAAGGCCAATCATGTCAAGCTTTGATTGCCATGTAACCATTTCGACTCTCCGTAGTATGCAGACGTTGGATAAGCCTCCTGCGCAATGAAAGAAATGGTCGATAAAAGACGGCTCGGGACAAATGGGCGGCTGGTTCGAACGGAGATAAGCCGCCCAAAAGAGGCTTGATTCTGTTGGCAATATTTTTGGCAGCAACCTTATAAATAGAGGAGCATAAACTGATTGGACGGTAGAGGTTCTGGCTTGTTAGATGGCACATTTGGGAATGAGGCATAACAATGGTGTCTTTTCCAATTCTTATCCTAATTCCCAGTGAGAAAATTCATATATAAAGCTGCCATAAAATCAGGTTTAGTGAAGCCCAGAAGTGGGGTGAAAAATGAATGAGTTACAACCGTCAATACCAGTGCGCCTGTTACGACCAAATGAAAAAAGGGCACCTTTAATCTCATCTCCGTGATCGGGAAAGGAAATCTGGGCCTTGCACCTCGTCAATTAGTGCGGTTGGCAGCGGCAAGGCAGCATCCGGGAAATCATCGGGAGGCCCAGCGAGGCATTAAAGTGCTGGAGGAATTCCTGCACAATCGCTGTCCTCCGTAACAGTTCAATCGCCGAGGGAGAAGTGAATGATTTCTATTTTCATGTTTGCGTTGTCTTTGCGCAGCATGGAAAAGAGGAGTTCCGGTCGCATCCGGATAGCCACAAACATTTAGTACGTTGCCACCACCATGTGTCCAGCTTGGTTTGAATATCATTTGTAGTCGCAATCAAATTTCTGAGGAGCTGCATTTCAGCCATGTCCAGCGGCCGCGAGGCCACCTGCATCTGAATGCGCTTGATTTCTCTTTTCCAATTTCCGGGCCGCCTCTGTGCCGGATTTTCGCGTTGAAGAACTTGCTCCAGGCGGGCCAAAGCCCGAATGGTTCTAGCACATCGAGTTGCCAATATATTACTTGGATTACCCGCAACAGGCGCAACCAGGCCCTTTAGCAATGGAGTGGGCATTAAGGGCGAGCAACCAGCCTCCTCAACATTCAGTCTAAACCGCAGAAGCAAACTGCACTTGTCGATTACTAATAGAAGCGGGGGCGAATGGTCAGAGGCAATTCGCGCAAGTGATGACGATAGAGCCGTGAAGGAGAGAAGCGCGCCCATTAAGAAGAGCCCGGTCCCATCTGGATAGAACCCGGTTGGCCGTTCTTTATTTTACACCAAGTAAAAGGGTATGCCCTGTGAATGGAACTTCGTGGAGGCTGTTCATCGTAATAAAATTACCAAATTCCAGTCTGGCCCTTGGAGAGATTGACGGTGCCTCCATTCGCTCAGAAGTGCGAAGAACACAATTAAAATCCCTCCCATTATGTTTGGAATGTCCTGTCCACGTTTGGAGAGTTCCTCCCAAATCGTCCGCCGGCTGTGCATATATTTGCTAGCATACACAGCCCCGAGTTGCCACACATGCCATGGGGGAAGAAAAGAGGCGAGGAGAAATTGCTCATTTTTAATCACCATTGCTGACTGTAATGGAATCATTAAGCATAGAATAACAAGACCTCCCGACATGCCAATTGGATGGTAATGACATCAAAGTTCCATTACCCGCCCAATCAGACGATCAATATCACGGCGAGAAAATGTTTGCCGTCGGGTTTTCAAGCGGATCACGGCAATAGGAATGGTAAGGACCGAACAAGCTTCATGGAAGGCGCGCGCACGGGAGGTGAGCTTACTTGCCCCCCTGCAGTTCCTCAGGGAGAAAAGTATGCCCGTCCATATCCACTGAGGGGTACTC